>CM035790.1:16712420-16975515 GCA_020466265.1 Siphamia tubifer
CCGCCCACTTTCCTGAACTGTCAGTCAAGTTAAGTCAACATAATTTAGTCAGTTTTAAGTCAAGTAATCACAACACAATACTTTTATTTTACAGTTTGATGACAAGTGTGAAGAAAAAAATTATCAAACACAGATGGATAGAAAAAAGCAGAAGTACAAATACAAGAAACAGCCTTTAAAGCACAGGTGTCAAACATAAGGCCTGCGGGCCAAATCCAGTCCCCTATAGTGTCCAATCTAGCCTCTATGCTAGATTTTGTGAAATACTGAAATTACGCAGAAGATATTAATAATTAAGGAAGTTAAAATTTGGCATCAATTCAATCTAAAATGGATCAGATCATAATCATAATAAAGAATGAATTATGGAAACTGCCAATGTACTTTGTTGTAGTGTAAAAAAAAAGGGGGAATAATTAAATAATTAAATAAAAGTACTATCCTGTTACAGAAAATGCAAATAACCCGAAATGTATGTGGAATTTTACTAAAGTGTGTATTTGCAAATCCGCTTTTATTTCTAGGTTGTGATGTACATGTATAAATGATAAGCTTAAGTGTAATATTACGCTTATTTTTCTTTAGAATTTTCAGGTTGTTAATATTTGTGTTATGTTCAAGTACAGTTCATAGATATAAACATTTTTTAGTGTGAAATATGACTTATTTTGCTCAAAAACATAGAGAAAACTTTGGAGTTGACATTATTTATACATTTTTATCCTGTTATTTATATTATTTTACTGGTGTGGCCCACTTTGTACCATATTAGCCCCTGACCTAAAATGAATTTGACACCCCTGGTTTAAAAGATGCAGAAGATTATACTGTATCTTGTCATTTTTGAGCACATTTTGAGGCTGCTTGAACAAAATGACAGTGATTTAGTCTGACACCTACAGCAGAGATGAAACCATGTCCGAGGATGCATGACTGGACAGGAATAATCATCACACTTACTGATGTGAACCGCAACATTGAGCCCAACTTCTGCAAATCCCAATTTACAGTAAACCAGTGTTGTAACAAATAAAATTAACCTTTGATTATACACTTTAACCCATAAACACTCAAACATCCACTGGCAACAAAACCATCTACTGATCTTATATGTTTAAGTTCTGTTGATCCACTCATCCTATCCATCAATGTCAATAATTGGTGGAAAATATAGTTTGTCATCTTTTCATGGTCATCACATATGACCAATTTGGACGTTTGGAAGAACCAGAGTGAGCATAGAAAGACTGTCATCTTCTCCAACATTGATCCACAACAAACCTCACCCTTTGTTAACTCTTAATGGACACCTCCTTTTCATAACATGAAACTATGGGCTCTATTTTCACAGACCTGGTAGAAGCACGGCATAGCTGCTCTGTGCTGTGTCACCAGGGTGTGTCCAGATGACTTTTGTAAGTTTGGTCCGCCGTGCACAATGGCGCTAGCCCACCTCTCTGTTCCTCCCACTGGTGCATCCCTCCTCCATTCCATCTCCTTTCCATTAGCGCCTCTCCTCTCTCTTAAATGTGCATCCAGACGCACGCCACGACACCGGCTGACTGAGTCCGTTTAGGTTTTGTTTAAACAGGGTTTTTATTTCATGTAGGTGCCATTATGGTTCTTAAGTTTTGTTGTTTTAGTTTTGTAGGTTTAATTTCAGGTTTCAGGTTTAATTTCATAAACCCAGTTTCTGTCCCGCTCCCGCCCACACCCACAGATATAATATAATATAATATAATATAATATAATATAATATAATATAATATAATATAATATAATATAATATAATATAATATAATATAATATAATATAATATAATATAATATAATATAATATAATATAATATAATATAATATAATATAATATAATATAATATAATATAATGTAATATAATATAATATAATATATATTTAGTCCTGCTCCCACCAGCACCCCAAGGGTGGTGGCAGATGACTTGTCCACACTGTAAACCCGATCATTCAGAATAATTAAATATATTAAGTTGTGAATACTCAGAGTTTCAGTTGCTGTAACATGTTCTTCTTTTTAAGTAGCTACTTCTAACTACTATTATTTTATTAAGGAGAACTATTGTGGATATAAGTAAATATGAGGTACAACTTAGTGGAATTAAGTCATTAAATGCTGAGAATGATATTGTATTTACTGTTATTTCTATTGTTTCAAATAAGGATGATTGAACAAAATAACCCTAAATCTATACCTAATTAAATTAAACTTGAAAATAAAACCATCGATCACCTCCGAGGCTCTATAGAATATTGATTATTGGGGTTATGTATTGCATTGAAATATTTCTGACACTCTGGAAATGTGCCTTGAGCTGACAAGCTTGTCACAATGTCTAAAGTCAGCGAATCTGTCACTGCTGAGCTGGATCAGTTGTCACCTGCATCGCCACACCCATCTTGGCGCAACGGGGTCCGCCTCACTACCAAACTGATCTACGCCAGCCCAAAACAAGTGTTGAGCTGCTTGCTCTTTCAATGTCAAAGTTCATGACACTATTTTGAAGACCATGCCAGGTTTCCTATCTGTCAATAATAGAAATTAAATCTCTATCTGTCTCTATCTTGATTTTTTTGTTACAGTCCAATTTAGTTTTTTTAATGTATTGACAGAGTGACTTTTGAACTCTGACAAACAGACAAAAAAAAAAAACGTGTCTACCCTTCCTCATAATGTCCATAGAGGTCGAAAAATGCCATTGAATGAATACATTTTGGTTTATGTTATCATTATATATTATCATAGATTTTACTAAAAAAGTCACATTTATTTCAGTTTTCTCTGTTTTTGATATAATAACCCTCAAGTTTAACCTAAGCTTTTATGGACATCTGCATGATAAGCAAATTAAATATGGAAAAACTGTGATTTTGACTGAAAAAAATGCAAAATACTGATGATTATATAACATCTAAATAATGAAAAAAGTCACTTAAAAACGTTAACTCCATTTGAGAACATAAAAGTAGCACTGGATCTTTATTGGTTAAAAGATTATTTTAGTATCAGAAAACTTTAGTCCATTAACTCAGTGAATTTGTAGTGTACATTTATATGATTTACTTTATTTAAAAATGGACTATTCTTCAAGTTTTGGTTCCATATTAGATAGTAGAACAGTCTTTGCAGTGCTTTCCCTCTTTCCCAGATTTCTGATGCTGCATTACTGTGCAGTGAAGACATTAATTATTCCTTGCCCAAACTGGCAGGATAACCTTCCAAATTGGTACATGGGTCCCTTAATTATGCATATCAGTGCTAAATGAAACATTAGGCTGCAGGGATGTAGTTCTACTGGAAATGCCTTTAGGAGTTCTCAGGACAAAGCAGCTTTTAAACACTTACTGTTAAAAGCATCCCTTTTTACTCTGTCTCTCACCTTCAAATCACACCTCTACATACACACACCAACACACTCTTACAAAGCGATGGAATATTACACAGTACATTCACCCAAAGACTTTACTTATGTACAAACCTGAGGTATTTATATTTCCATTTTCCATTCTACAACATTTCAGGACCAAATATTATATGTTCTTTTCATTTATATAATATTTGACTTTTCAGGTGAAGATGTTACACAATGGATGATGGTACATGTAGTGATTGCTGATGGCAGCAACTCAAGGGAATAGGTTTCCCTCTGTAAAGTTCTGACAAGATTTCTTCAATAAATGTCAAAATCATCCAACATGTCATGAAAAATTTAACAATGGTGTAAACAGTCCAAAAGATGGAGGGGAAACATTTTTTTTGTTTTTTTTCATCCCTCAGTCAGTCATCCCCTCAGTGTCAACACAGTTACCCTTCACTACTTCCCTTCAATACCTGTTTGATATTTAAGTAGAATTTAGGAAGAACAAAAAAATAATATATAATAATATTTTGATTAAAATAGTCAGAAAACGATAATTATGAAATCCATTGTTTCAGTGGCTGAAATGACCTGTATTTTCGAATGGGCTGTGACATAATTCTGCAATATTACTGTGCAACAAAATTTTATTAAATATGTTTTACAAATAGGTTAGGTTATTTAGGTATATAGAATTTAAGTTGGGCGGCACAGTGGTGCAGTGGTTAGCACTTGTGCCTTACAGCAAGAAGGACCCTGGTTTGAATCCCACACCAGACCTTTCTGTGTGGAGTTTGCATGTTCTCCCCGTGTCCGCGTGGGTTTTCGCCGGGCACTCTGGTTTCCTCCCACCATCCAAACACATGCACTGATAGGTTAATTGGTTAATCTAAATTGTCCATAGGTGTGAATGTGAGAGTGATTGTTTGTCTATATATGTTCAGTCCTGCGATGAACTGGCGTCTCATACAGGGTGTACCATTGTAGCTGGATTAGGCCCCCAGTGACCCCCGCGACCCTAGTGAGGATAAAGCGGGTTCACATAATGAATGAATTTAAGTTAAATATTTATTTAAGATTCAACATGTGGATTTTTGTAAAAAAAAAAAAAAAAAAAAAAAAGTTTATTTTACACAGTTATATTATACAATACATATCTACTAAAACATATAGTGTAACATACTGTACTATAACTCCAGCAGTAGTTCAGCAGTGCCTCTGGAATAAGCTTTCCTTTAGAACAAAGTGCCTCCATCTCACTTATATCCTGTTATATTTATATTACATCCTATTTTATACTTATATCCTGTTATATTTATATTTATATCCTATTTTATACTTATATCCTGTTATATTTATATTATGTTGATCCCACACAGACATTTTTCCGGAAAAAAAAATCGAAATGAGAGACAGACTTTTAGGGACATATTACTGCCAAGCTAATATACAATGGATAAACACAAATTCCAAATGTTTTCAAAATCTACCCACATTTTTGGAATTCTTATCAAATTCTGGTTCCGATACATGTGTCACAGGATATGTCCAAACATTTGTTGTACAATTTAATCATCATCCTGATTAACCTCAACTATCAAGATGAAGGAAAACCTCAGCAAAGTTGACATGATCAGTAAGACAGATTTCAACTAATTAGCAAACATAATTATGAAACAATAGGTCTGTTGTAAATTTACAAAAAGAATGTTTAAACGCTTAAGTATTTCAATTTTTTTTCCAAGTGTATTTATGTAATATAATGAAATAAAGGCCCAAACTATAGTTACAGATATTAGAGCAGTTTTTAACTTAGCTGCAGGTTTAAACAGGTTTGGTACAGTGGGACATATTTACATTTATGTCCTCTCAGCAGTAGCAGAAACTTTAAGTTGTACTTCAGCTAAAGCAGAGCCTATAGAAAGGTCCAGTCACCCTTATGTGTCACTGAAGGATTTGTCACCACAGCAGGAGGCTCAGTATGACTCAGGGTTCAGTCACACACAGAGGTGCTGCTATGCTAACAACTTTGGCCTAGTCTGACAGTGCCCTTGAAGTTAGTGGGAAGGTTAACGTTTGTCAAATGTCAGATGGAAACTCATAATTCTGGTAGTAAGTGAGCTGATTCAGCTAGTCACCCCCTGAGTGCAAGGACAGAGTGGGTGCATTTATTATCCATCATAGAGGGGGTGCTGATCTACAGGCCATGGACCATTTCTGCTCCACATCTGCTTAGAATAGAATAGAATAGAATAGAATAGAATAGAATAGAATAGAATAGAATAGAATAGAATATATTTTCTGTAAGTCAAGTCAAGTAATCTTTATTGTCAAGTGTTCATATATATATATATATATATATATATATATATGTATATACATTTCTTTGCTCCCTTCCATGTCGTGCAATATCTATTTACAATGAGTGAAAGTAAATAAAAAAAGAAGGAAGGTGTGGTATCACCCACAGTGCAATTAGAACATAAGTCATAATAAATAATATGCAAGAGAAAAAAAAACAGTTGTACAGTCATCAACAACTGGGTAAAATGAGACAGAGTGTGGTAGTGCAATAATCTGTAATGTAATTCAGGGTGTAAAAGATAAGTGGGAACTGGAAATGAACATTATATTTGAAGATCAAATTTGGGAACAAATGTGTGATAATGGGCATAAATCGACCAGTAATTCAACATGGAAATAATGAATCTGGAAAATGAATCTCCATTTTTTTAGAACACCATTTATTATTTCCAAATTTCATAAAACTAAGGTAAATCTTTGTTGGAGAGAATGTGGGCACATTGGTGATACTTTTTTGGGACTGTCCTAAATTAGGAATATTTTGGGAAGGGATCCAAGTAGAAAATTCTAAAACATCAATGGATCAATGATAGATCAATGGAAAGATCAACTTATCAAAATGTATACAATGGAGAAAATGACAGCGAAGCTCAACCTGACCATGGATATATTGACCATTAACAATCTTTTTTAAAATCTAAAAAATCATATTTAAATCTGTACTATACAGGTAGAAAATAGTAGGATAAAGCATCTGTAAGTATGGCCATGGTATAATAAATTATTACTCAGCTAGATTAAAAAGTCTAATGGCAGCTGGCAGGAAGGATGTCCTGCTGTGTTCAGTCCTGGACAGAGGGGGAATCAGTCGGTGGATGAAGGTGTTCTCCCTGAACACTTCAAGATGGTGCAGTGGAGGGTGAGGTGCATGACTTCAAATAGAATAGATCATTAGATCATGCATCAGCAGCATCACATACACACTGCATGTAAGAGCCTTGGACTGAAGTGTCAAGTGTCATGGGAGCAAATGTGTACGTGAGGGGCTTAAGTGCCTTACTCATAGGCATATCAACTAATAACTCTCTGCCAGTTCAGGGAATTGAACTGGCAACCCTTTGGTCACAAACCAACTCTCAAGCTGATTCTCTAGACATTTGACCACTGACCATGACTGTCCACCACTGACCATGACTGTTCGAGCCACAGTGAAAGAAAAGCCGTCTGTAGTAAGAACTATTGATGCAATGACACAGTGTTAAATATTCTACTTATATGTCACTGAAAAATAATTCTGAGATTTATATTGTAAACATGTACTTGATATAAAACACAAGTAGATTTTATACATCAATAACAGATGGTTTAAATGGAACAGGAAAAAAAATAGGTTTTGTGTCTACTTCATTTTATTTTATTTTAATGTATTTAACTACATTGGTCTCATTGAGATGTGGGATCTGTTTTTTTATGGCATTGTGCGGTCTGTTATCTTTATTCATAATCTCATTATCTTCATGTGATCCATCAGCTGATAGTTTACATTAAAGCCCAAACCAGAGTTATAAAACAGCTCTGTGTTCTACAGTTTGTGTTGTCAATAGCTGAACTAAAGATATATTTAGAATAATCCAAATAAGGTCAGAATTGTCACAGGTTAATCTGAATTATGGATCGACAAACTTTAGCAAAAACAATATCTATACATGTTCATGTTTGAACTCAGCCATGTAGGAAAAAAATGTGATTCAAACTTCATCAAACGTGTTTTACTTAACAAAAACTTCTATTTTTATCACTCTGTCACTTTCTTTAAATCCCAAGGTTGTTTCTATCTAAAACATGTGACTTTTTCAATAAAATATATCATTAATTTAACATAAACCAAGTGCCTCCATCCTCTCATTTATCAAACTCCATGGGTTTTACTGATGAATTAATGTTATATGTGATGACAGTGTTTCCATGTTCACTATGGAGCCTCTGAACGTCCAAATGGATCACATCTGATAACCATCAAAAGATCACACACTGCATTTTACACCAATTACATAAATGGATTGATAGAATTAATAGATTATCAAGTATTAAAGTAGATTATTTTGGTCAGTGGTGGATGTTTGGGTGTTTATGGGTTAAATCCAAAATAAATATTTACTATTGTCTTCATTTGCGTTGAGATGTCAGAACATCAAAGGAATTCTTCAAATCCACTGACAATCAAATAATAAAAATAAGTTTTACACAGAAAATTATAATAAAGCACATCTGTATTTGAAGAGATACAGCTCCGAGGGCTTTGTGGTGATTTTTTTTTTTTTTTTTACTTTTCCAAACTGAATCTCCAATCTGTCTCTTGTGTTAAACCATATGTGAGTGTGTTACAATCTTAAGCCAGAGAAACACTGTCTCTTTGTGGACGCTCAAAGAACTGCATTAACATTACACATGAAATATTTTTTCTTAAGTCTCATAATGAATGTGTGTATGTGTGCACATAATCATGTTTGTGGTTTTATGATCTGAGGAATGTGCACCAAAGAATAAATAATGCATGAAAACAGCTAAAATATTTAAATAAAACCAGACAGTCTGAGGTTTGCAGTCAATGGCTTTATATGTAGGTCGAATTACAAAACAATTACACAAATACAAACAATATGCATAAACATATCTATCATAGTTAGATTAGATAAATAGGGAATAATATCCATAAATATTGGTTTGCACATTAAAGGAAGCAGCCCGCAAGAACACACACCAGAGCAACAGAGGGTGACTTGTGCAGCAATACATTTCAGTGGTCAGGTTAGCGCCAGTCAGCTGATTATCAGAAGGCAAAATAACAGACCTCAGACACACCTGAGCGTTTTGAGTCCTCCTGAAGCGGAATTTTACATTGAAAATCAATTTGACTCACTCTAAAAGTAGCTCAGCTGTTAAAACGTCACTGTTAGTAGTTAAATAAAGTTTTATAGTGCCTTGTGCAGGCGTACGGATATAAAGAATACCTGCTGGTGTTACAGTAGGTATGAGTTGTATTTATTGCAGGAGAACATAGCTAGAATTAATGCTGGTTTAGTCACTCTTTGAGCTTCCTTGTTATTCTGTGCTTCTTTAATCCAGCAGCGAAGGCTCATGAGGTTCAATGTGGAAATATATTTTAGTCAGATAAACATGTGACCTAGGCTATGTATTATCTTGAAATTACACAGCTACTGTACATGTTCTCTGATGGCAGAGTGCAGCGTCTAATGCACCATGACACTGTAGAGATTATAGGCTGTAAGAGATACTGGATCCAGATGTTTAATCTGGAAATGCTTGGTGGTGTTTGGCGATAGTTCAACTACTTTAAATTTGTACATTTTAGGTGTATTTTTAAATGTTTGCTCAGCCTTTGTAAAGTAAAGCATTATTGCACCATCTGTGTTATATGATAACAATGGCAACCACCAACAACACAGCATGACTGTAGCCAAGCGAAAGGGAAATGAAGGCACAGAGGTGTTTTGGATATGAAACACACTCTGGTGGCTATTAAAGGACTTAAGCAGGTTGGTACAGTAATACGTTGGTAGTACACAAAGCAATGCTGAGACATTACCCTGTATATGGTCACCGTTATATAGAAAACAAAACATCTGAATATGCAGTGTTTAGAATAAGTCAGATGGAAACTGGAATATAAGTTAGAAAATTGTTTAAGAAAATGTATCTATGATCAGCGTCTCCCTCTGGAGCTGATACCTCAAGCCAAGAAGCACCGCAAACAGTGTATTTCATATAATGGGGCTGTGCTGCACTTTACGTTCATCAGTTGGTAGATTAAAAACCAAAAAAACCCATTTATAAAAAGAAAAACTTATTCAGATATCTTAGAAGTAGTCAGAAACTGTTATAGGACCTCCTATTTCTTCTCATCTTTCTGCCTGGATCACAGTAAACCGACTGCAATCCTGATACAGAGATACACACTTAATACAGTTCTCTTTTTATAGTCACCTTTAGTGTTATAAAGTTCGGCACCTGCTGTTTTGTCATATGAAAAACTACCTGATGGAATGATAGTGTACAGTAAAGAAATAATCACAAAGGAGCTGATTTCAACTGAAACAAATGATAAGGTATTTCAGGTATAAAAGGAATACTGATGTGACAGAAAGAAAGAAAGAAAGAAAGAAAGAAAGAAAGAAAGAAAGAAAGAAAGAAAGAAAGAAAGAAAGAAAGAAAGAAAGAAAGAAAGAAAGAAAGAAAGAAAGAAAGAAAGAGATAAAAGTAAAAAAAAAAAAAGAAAAACATGAAAGTTACAAAAAAAAATTGTGGTTGACATTAACACACCTTCCAAATGCAGCCACCCTTCATCAACCTGCCTCTGCTTAAAATATATATATATTAAACACCTCTATATTAATTCCATTGTAGTCAGCAGCAGGTGATCCTCATAGGGACAGTCTGGGCAGCATGTGATTCACTCACTGTGGAAGAGGTTTGATATGTCGGCAATTGTGTCAAAAATCTGCTAAAAATCTAACACTTCAATAATGAAGTGGGAGTGTTTTGTAGTTTAGTGTTATGATTAAAATATGTAACATCCTTGGTGCACTGAACTGCAAGAGGTATTTACATGTTGTAGGTGGTTTAAAAGTAGCTCTTAGGTAAATGCAGTGGAACAAAAGTGCTTAGTTTTGATGTAAGGTTATAAAGTTTTACTCCATAGAAATATGAATTAAAAATAAGAAAATTAAGATGCCCCCATAACAGTGCAAATAAATAACTCAGTAGAATACATGCAAATATTTTACTTTTCACTATCTGAGCAGTTTAATTCTGGAATATCTGACCTGGCACAGATGAGATTTTAATTGAAGTGAACATTAGGTGCTATTAAATAATTGAATTGATTTGGCAAAGCTGGTTTAATCCAAAAATCTGTCCATTCATAGAACTCATCAAAATACTACAATCTGACCAAGACGATACTCAGCAACAACTAGGCATTTAAAATGGGAACAGAAGTCAAATTATGGATGATAGAAGTGATTTAGGTCATCAGCTATCCATTATAGTCTCCACAACTGCAATGACATCAGTGCTGGAGTGCACTGACAAAACAGAGACAAGAGAAGCAAAATGGATGATAGAAAACAGAAGAAAATGTGAGATTAGTTTGAGGCTTCTTGCTGACTGACTACGATGGAAGTGACCTTAAGAACACTCCGCTGATTGGTCATATTAGACGTTTCTTCCTCCGTTGATGACATTACCTCCTGGAGGGGCGATATGGATGGAGTCCAGAATGGGCCGTAGTATCTGGCCAAACGGTCTACAAGATCAGAACACAGCATTTATTTATTTTTTATATCAAGCCCATGGTGAATATTTTAGACTGAATTCATAAATATTTACCAACTGTATCTACATCTACAAACTTTATTTTCTAGCTTTATTTCCAGATGGTTTAAGAAAATTAAGAAACTATATTAAAGTTGACATTTTCATCCGCATTTCCTAATCCCAGAACATTGGTTAAAGTTTATTTTACTGTGAATTTTTTCAGCAACTACAGCTGCTTGTTTTCTCTATATTCGGCAAAGTCACTCTGAATTTGATGCAGAACTTGTGCTTCTCCCCAATGATTGGCCATGTGATGAGAAAAAAGAGAAAGTACAAGAAAACTAGAACAACTCTGAGGGTGAACTTTTTGGCTCAGATGCCAAAGTTAGATATTTGGTTTACATTATTTATTCAGTTCTACGTCCAAAACACATGCAGCGATATGATGGTTTTTCAGCTGATACTGAAAAACTGCATTGAATGGTCTGATGTGTGCACAAATCTGCCCATTACACTCACGTGGAGAGGACTTCAGAGGGAAGGTCAGTTATGTAGGAGGGGATTGACCGGCCTGTCAAGAACTGCGCTACTTCATTGGTGAAGGTGTTGCAGTTGTGTTCAAACAGACGATACCTGTCACCTCTAAAACGAAACAGAATGGAGACTTAGTGCAGCTAAAAAACAGCTATCATACTTATAAATGTGGGGTTTCCTATCACTTTTTAGAAAGCTTAGATGGTGTTTGGATTCTAACAGTTTCCCTGATCTTGTGAAGGATCTGATGTACAGGTGGCACAATACAATTTTTTACTAATTTCCCTATAATAGTTTGAGAAAAACATACTTTCTAAGCAAAATTAATTAAAGAAGTCTGGTGGGAACCAATGATTTGTCTCGGCTTAGGTGATATCCAAAATGGTCTAGTTGCTATGTCTCAGAGTTACAATGGTAGGAAAATCCAGATATGACATTGTTTTTAAAGTGATATAAAATACACAAGCAGAAAGGAAAGAATACATAAAAGGAGAAAAATATATCCTGTGTCTGTCTTTGTATAAGAAAACACTGAACTATTTCCCATGTAATAACAGATATGTTACTTTTTATTGTTGTGGTTTAACTTTCAAACACCTTGGAAAGAAAACAACAGAAATGAGAGGTTGACCTGTATGTGCTTTCTCCAAGCGATGAGAGGTATTCCATGAAGATCTCCTCAGACACTTCAGTCTCGCCTAGCTCCACCACTGTATCAGGAGGACCCAACATTGTCCCACCCTGACAAATACACAAACAAAGACAATCACGTGACTGCTCTACTGGTCTAAAAACATTTGTATGCGTCTTGTGATCTTGTTAAACAGAAAGGGACCAAACGCTTATCTCCAAAAACTGTCCCTGTAAGTGAAGCAGTCGGCAATAGATAGCCTACATTTCTTTCACAAGCTGATGAAACTTGTGAAATCAGTTCCCTTGTTACAGTCTTACCGGCGAACAGCTGGAGATCCCCTCCCCTCCAAAGAAGAACTCATCACCATATGCCACTATAGCTGTATGCCTGGAAGAAAAACACTAAATTAACACAGGGGTAAATTGAGGTCAGAACAGTTCAGTATTGCCTAGAAAATGTGGATGCATTCGTCAGTGGTGTGTAATCCAGTTATCTTATTGATGCGTGTAAAATCCTACAATCAACTCTTGCCTGATTCTGATTTCCCAGATGTCTAAAAATAAATTCAGTAACAAAACTGAGAATAACACCTTCACCTGTGGAGGAACATCTTTACATGGATCTTACTGCGTGACTAAATTACACTATAATAACATTGTAGTTCTACAAAAGGTCTGATTTGAGGATGTCATGAGGGTAATTTGCCAATCAAATGATGAAAAAGAGACGTACCATATACCATCCAACTGCTTTCCTGAAATAGAAGGAAAGAAAGTAGAGAAAAAACGATGAGGAACAGATGACTAATTCTTTTGCCAACAACTATTTTCAAGACATTATGCAAACAGCACCCTGAAGCTCTATCTAACAAGTGGTTGCATATTTGTTGCGGTTTCATTTCAACCTCCAATATGAATCTCTGAGTCATTCTTTTGGATGAAGGGGCATAATGAGTCGCTATGTATTGGCAGCACCAATAAGAATACGTGTTATCAAACCTTGTTCGCCACGACGAAAAAAAACAAACCGATTAAACACGAGTGGTTTTACGACAAATTAAAGAGAATTAATCCCTTCTCGCGGTTTGTTGTGATATTTAATTATCCCCGAGGCCAAAAAACCTCTGTAGCTACTCACCTAACATGATAGGACTAAGGCTGCGAGCCATTCCTCTTGATAAATCATAAATATATAGTTGTACATTGTATCTCGTCGTATTTTTATCCATAATGTATACAAACAACACGTCGGTCGTTTCTTGTTCTTGTTAGCTAGCTATGGAAGGGACCTTTAACAACACTGCTTATTGGGATATTGGCTATGAATGATGTCATCACGCCAAACGCATTCGTAATGAACTTCCCATAAAAGCCCTTTCAAAATAATCTCCTTGAGTCAAAATATCCATGCGACACTCGGCAGGCCTTATGATGGATGTTTTTATTTTGAAAGAACATTATTAATTTTCCGGTTCTACCTTTGTTGTGTCTGAATGACTTGACATAAATACATTTTAACATCCCCAACATAAAGTCTGCCACTAGTTAACAAGGAATGTTGTTGAATAAAGGTCTTGTTAAATACATACTCGCTTTCAGGCGATGAGAGGCTTCAGTGTGTACACTTTTACACGACACCTGTCTTAATTCAGAAGTGGGCCAGATCTGTAGTTGTTGTAATGCTTACTGGTCACTGGAGGGCGATGTAAACACAGTATTCTTCACAATGTGTTTCATTCCGTGGCGGAGGGTGGCGGTAATGGTGCATGAGCAGGTTTGAGAACTATCCTTACAAATATAAAAGAAGACCCAGAAAGTCTACTGCTACCAGCCGCAACCCACCCTGCCACTAGACC
This sequence comes from Siphamia tubifer, assembly GCA_020466265.1. NCBI lineage: Eukaryota > Metazoa > Chordata > Actinopteri > Kurtiformes > Apogonidae > Siphamia > Siphamia tubifer. The sequence goes on from CM035790.1 coordinate 16,726,476, forward strand.
AAAATAGTCAGACGAAAAGGGAGCAGCTGACATCCTCGACCAGAAATGGCTGCCACCGGAGTTCTTCCCTTCATCAGGGGGGTAGACCTCAGTGGAAACGACTTCAAAGTAAGGAGTTTTAGACAACATTTATAAATTTTATATTCGCAGACCTTAAACAATTAACAATTATCACGCCGGGTTAATATTTAGACCTAACCCAAATTAAGATACTTAGAATAACAAATGCTAAATTCTGAGCACTAGCTAGCTTAGCTTTACGCTACTAGCTTTGGGCGTTAGCCAGTTGTCAATGTTTGACATGGACAAAGTAAGAGTCGGGCAAGTTTCCTGTCTGGCTTGGTACAGTATATTTTTCTGAGACAGTTAAATTCTCAATGTCTAAATAACTATATGAACCTTATACAGGGTGGAAACTTAGCCCATATTTCCAACGTCACGTTAGCTTTAATGTTGACTAAATGTGAGTGCCATTATATTTTAGATTATGGCCAAATTCAACACGGGCGATAATATAGGTTTTAAAAAAGTTGCAGCTATAATGTCGTAGTACTTTTATTTTAGGAAACATGGGGAACCGAACAACAGTTTGCGTCAGTAACTGCTGAGGTCATTTGATGTATGTCGAAATCACTGAACTATTTGTGTTCTCTCTCTATTTCCCATGTGAGTATGACATATGTATAATAATGGTCTAATGAAATAACTGGTTGATGTATAACAGATAAAACGAATATTCACATTTTATAATGGCCAACCTGGGTTATACTAACATACCCAATTGTAATGAATATTGTCTGTTTACACAACCTCAAAATAGTTAGTCTTTCCAGTCTTCAACACAATGTTATAGACAGAACATAACATCTTACCACATGTTCAATGTGTGTATGCTTTATATGTCAGTGAAGCTGCCTTACTAATGTTAATCTAATTTGTTCTGTTGTGGCTATTGTTAAATTTGGGTACATATGGTCAGCACATGACTGTTACTACTCTTATCTAAATGTACTTTAGAAATTGTTCCTTTATATTCATATGATTAAAATGGAGTATTTGTCACATTTTGCTATTGTACCAAAACAATGGTGATCTTGTCTGAGTCTCTACCTTCACTACCACAATTAACACTTTGAAACTACACTGAAATATGAATTTGGAATAAAACCCAATAACACTACTACAGTTGGTACTAGTATTACTGTTGTCAGAAGTCTTTCCTAATCATATAAGCATTTTTTAGATCTCTCACCTCTTGCCGTTTGTTTGTTCACACAGGGTGGATACTTTCCAGAACATGTCAAGAGTATGAGCAGTCTGCGATGGCTGAAACTAAACAGAACAGGACTGTGTTACCTCCCAGAGGAGCTGGCCTCTCTGCAGAAGCTGGTAAGATTTTTGGGGTTATTTAGTGTTTATTAGCAAGCCTCACATTTATGAATGGTGTTCAAGAAATCCTACTGTTTGAGGAATTTTGATTATGCTTTTGTTGTGTGCAGTTTTCTGTTACTGAACAATTGATGCATTCTGATTTCATAAAGAATGTCCTGAAATGAATGTATGTATGACATGGTGTCAGTAGATTGATGCATTTAAGGTGCAAAATGTCACCTAAATAAGTATCTGTGATTAGATTATCCTGCCTAACAAAACAATGCTTTTATCATCAGGGTACTGTGAAAAGAGACTGCATGATCTCAAACTTTATCTTTCAATGTGTAGGTAAATAGGATTAGTGTGTTATCATAGCAAGCAAGCACCATGCTGAGGGATTTATTATATTTCATCCTGTCAGCTATTTAATATCTGTATTCAGAGGCGATTCTATGTTTGTACAAATCAGAAGCTGGAAGAACAGGACCAGCACTACTTGTCATATTTTCTCTTAATTAAATTCCTTTCTTGTTTAGGAGCATCTATCAGTGAGTCACAATAGCCTCACCACTTTACATGGAGAACTGTCCAGCTTACCAAACCTGCGGGTAAGTGATATGACTTATCCTTATGTATTTATATGTGTCACTACTATGTTAAATATTTGTGTCTTTTACTAATGTACACACTGTAATAGTAAGGTATGAAAAAAATCTTATGTATGCAGGCGGTGGTAGCCAGAGCTAACAACTTGAAAAACTCTGGAGTCCCTGATGACATCTTTCAGCTCGATGACCTCTCTGTGCTGGTATAAAATAACCACAGTTTTTACAGTAAATCTTGTTTTACCACTCACTGTTAACATATTTAGCAAAACAATATTCTCACAAATGTCAAATTTGTTTCTGCAGGACCTGAGCTACAATCAGCTGACAGAGATCCCCAGAGACCTGGAGAACAGCAGGAACATGCTGGTGCTGAACCTGAGCCACAACACCATTGATTCCATTCCCAATCAACTGTTTATCAATCTGACAGATCTGCTGTATCTGGATCTGAGTGACAACAAGCTGGATAGTTTGCCACCACAGATGAGACGCCTCGTCCATCTGCAGACTCTCATCCTAAACAACAACCCACTGATGCACGCTCAGCTGCGGTAATAAAAAAAAAAAAGAAAAGAGACAATCATATTAAGCTTAGTTTAGACCCAATACTCATGTTACCAAAACATAATAGGGCAGGGATGGCCAACTTTGATCCTGAAGAGCCACTACCCTGCATATTTTTTTTTATGTATCCCTCTTCCAACACATCTGATTCAAATGATAAGCCTACACTCAGGCTCCCTCAGAAGCCTGATAATAACACCAGGTGTGCTGGAAGAGGGAAACATCTAAAACATGCAGGATAGTGGCTCTCCAGGACCAGGGTTGGCCACCCTTGTAAGAGGGGATGACATGGCCTGTTACTCAGTGTGTCAAATCACCAGTGGCTGGTTTTAGTATGTAGTATTCTATAGTATATGGTTTTCTCAGTATGTCTAAGATTTGTAGTGTGCTTATGAGCTGTTCCCCTGGTTCAACAATGACTTTGTAATTAATGTTTTACCTGTGTAGAGGTGACACTGATGGATAGTGAACCTCTGAACACTTAATTTTTTTCAGTTTTATTAAAAGTAGAAATGTAAGTGCAACAGATCACTATCCTCATGAATATTTAAAAAATGCGATTGGAAAATTATGTTAGGCTATGAAACAAAACTGAATAGCTAATTTTTAGAATGGAAGTGCACAGTGTCTGCTTTGAAAGAAAATGCACCATCTGATCAGGACACATTAGTGTAAGCTGGCAAGTTTTCAAATCCTTCCAGTTTTGACTCATGAATCTTTGGTCACAGTGGGATTAAAAGCCTAAAGTAATTTAGACAGTTTGTTGTAAAACAGAAATGTGCAATTATTTCTTGCTATTGTCAGTGACTCAGTAAGTGACTGTGTGCATATGCTTGTCGGAGCAGGCAGTTGCCAGCCATGGTTGCATTACAAACTCTCCACCTGAGGAACACCCAGAGGACCCAGAGCAACATGCCAACCAGCCTGGAGGGACTGACACATTTAGCAGGTAACACACAGTCACTTTTTGTCTTGTTTTAGCCAAACAACCTATTTAGTGACATATTTTACTTGTTGGCACTGAGACTTGTTCTGGCAATGTGTAGTCTTTCAAAAGTCTGTCACATTGTAGCCTCATACCTTCTGTCTGAATGCCCAGTCCATTCATACCTGTTATATGATTCCCCCTGTTCCTCCTTTTCTGCTTCTTAGACGTTGATCTGTCCTGTAATGACCTGACTCGAGTGCCAGAGTGTCTCTATTCGTTGGGCAGCCTGAAGAGACTCAACCTAAGTAGCAATCAGATCTCAGAACTCTCGCTCTGCATTGATCAGTGGACACAGTTGGAGACGCTTAATCTAAGTCGTAACCAGCTCACCTCACTGCCTGTAAGTTTAATATTTTGTATTTTGTTTTATGTTGTTGAGCAAAGCTTTTTGATAAGTGGTATAACTGGATTTGCGGCACTTTTAATAACACAGATGGAAAGCCATTTAGATGAGAAATAATGGGGACTATGCATAATTGTAGGGATTAAATATCTGTAAAAACAATTTACATGGTACTTCATTAGCCTGAGAGAGACTGTTACTAGAATATTGTGTTATTAACTATTTTAATGTACTTCCCTGTATCATATCCTTGTGTAATATTTGGTTTATGTGTCTCTGTTTAGTCTGCAATATGTAAGCTGTCCAAACTGAAGAAGCTGTATGTAAACTCTAACAAACTGGACTTTGACGGTGTTCCACCCGGTGTGGGCAAACTGTCTAGCCTCACAGAGTTCATGGCAGCTAACAACAACCTAGAACTTATTCCTGAGGGACTCTGCAGGTTGGTGAAACTAGTGGAACTCACCCTAGCTGTAAAGTGATATCTCGTAGTTGTTTTTAGTTTGAAATGATCAATTGGATCAGCAAATGTTTTTTTTTTATATATTTCTTTTTAACTTTATTTAATTATTAGAATATAGGACCTATTATTATTATTATTATTATTATTATTATTATTGAGAAATAAATACTAAAGGCAACAAAAAGGAATTTCAGTACAGAAATAAATAAAAGAAGAAACCTGGGTAAACAATCGTCATAAATCATAGAAAGCTTCTGGGCCAGGATGTAAAACTATTACATTAAATTTCACCCCCAAACAAGATTATGAAACGTGTGATGATGGTTTCATGTTGTTGTCTAGGTGTGGCAAACTGAAGAAGCTGGTGCTGAATAAAAACCGCCTCGTAACACTGCCTGAGGCTGTCCACTTCTTGACAGATTTAGAGGTATGAAACTGATCTATGTTCTCTCCAATCACAGACAGTCTTTCTGAACCACACAGGTCTTGATAGTATTATCAATATGAGGTAGAGTTACTGCCTGCATGCACACAAAATTCATGTGATAATCTCTTTGTAGATACTGGATGTGCGGGAAAACCCCAACCTGGTGATGCCTCCTAAACCAGTCGACAGGGGAGCAGAGTGGTACAACATTGACTTCTCCCTACAGAACCAGCTAAGGCTTGCTGGGGCCTCACCTGCTACTGTGGCAGCAGCTGGAGGAGGTACGAACCTCAGTGTTTGAATATTTTAATAACTTCTGTTCTATGATTTGCATCAGATCTGTATTCATGTATATTATATTATTTTCAATATAATCTGACCAGGAGCAAGCCCTCGAGATCACCTGGCAAGGAAAATGAGGCTCAGGAGGAGGAAAGACTGTTCTCAGGACGATCAAGCGAAGCAGGTGTTGAAAGGCATGAGTGATGTCGCTCAGGAGAAGAAAAACTTAGAGGTAAGAAAAAAGATACTAAAGAGCTGCCTTATTACTTTATGTTGGAGTGCTTTCAGCTCACTGTATTACCTTTGCTAAGATGGTTATATTTTCATTGGGACTTTACTGGTTCTTTGTAAGGAAGATGACTTAAAATGTTTTTGGAAGGATTTTGATGAAATTTTCAGGAAGTGTTGATATTTGCACAAGTAGCTAGAGCTAAAACAGATTTCAAGAAAGCATGAAAATGTAATACATATACCTGAAAACAAAATATAACTTAATTCCCATATTTGAAATGTATTACTATATATATTTGCTTATGTAATTCCACTCCTTTGCCACATGAACTTATCCTTTAGCTTTCTGTCAGCATAAGAATGTATATATATATATATATATATATATATATATATATATATATATATATATATATATATATATATATATATATATATATATATATATTTAAATCCCTTTGATGTTTTCAAAACTGTTAATCCCACTTGTCATTTTCACTGACATCCAAAAAAAAAGAAAAAATAAGTAAATATGTGCATGCATATTTGAATAATTAAATGAAGTAAACAAAAGCACAAAGCAGAGGAAGAGAGTCAGCCATTTACCATTTACTGACCTGATTTTACAGGAGAATGGGGATTTGAAATATGGTGATTTAAAGGTCCGCCGCTGGGACAAGAGTCTTGAGAAACCCCAGCTGGACTACTCAGAGTTCTTTATGGAAGATGCCGGTCAGGTAATGAATCTGCTTATGAAGGAGTCAAAGAGCATCTTGAAGATTTGACTCGATTCATGAATTTTGGCTTTGACCTGCTCCTTGTCCACCCAGGTTCCTGGTGTATCAGTATGGCAGATAGAGAACTTTATTCCCATGCAAGTGGATGAAACGTTCCATGGCAAGTTCTATGAGGCTGACTGCTACATTGTCCTCAAGGTAAACCCTCCAACCTGTTTATTTACAGTTCATCATCGCTGTGGTTTACAGCTGACAAATGCCAAGAAATATTCATTCCTCCTTATGCCATGCTGGTCTATTGGTGTTTGTTGTAGACCTTTCTGGATGAAAACGGAGCACTAAACTGGCAAATCTACTACTGGATCGGTCAGGATGCTACTCTAGACAAGAAGGCCGGTTCTGCCATCCATGCAGTTAACCTTCGAAATTTCCTCGGAGCAGAGTGCAGGACAATCAGGGAAGAGATGGGAGATGAGAGCGAGGAGTTCAGTGCTGTATGTACAGACTATGCATGCTATAAAATATTAACCTAAAAATACTACATCATGTTTCAGTTTGTATCCACAGCAGATAGTAAAGTCTGTATAAACTAAATGCTGGTGTAAATATCAGTCATTTGTGTGTGTGTATTTGTGTACAGGTGTTTAACAATGAGATCTCCTATATTGAGGGAGGAACAGCCAGTGGATTCTACACTGTGGAGGACACAAACTATGCTGTCAGGTAGCCATATTTGGAAACTGAAAAACAGTCAGTTCTGTTCATCGCTGACATATATACTGTGTTTGTGCTTTAATATGAACTAGTTACTGACGTTACTCATTCTTATGGATTTTAATGACTTTGTTGTATCTGTAGGTTGTACAGAGTTTACGGCAAGAAAAACATTAGACTGGAGTCTGTACCTGTGAAGGCGTCCTCCCTCGACCCACGGTGAGTTTCAAGCATAGTTTCTTCCAAATACACAGCCCTCTGCATATTTTGCATTTAATGAGTCTCTGCAATTTATTGCTTATTTTCCATTCCAGTCACTAATGCATATATTATTACTTGTTCAGTGGAGCCTTGTGTTCATAACTTCCTTTCTGTTTTTGGCAGATATGTGTTCCTGTTGGACACAGGGTTGGAAATCTTTGTCTGGAGAGGAGCCAATGCTACTCTCAGCGGCACCACAAAGGCTAGGTATGACACAAATCAACTGTAAACGTGACAATAGCTGTTAAAAAATTACCAACATTCCTGCCATGTTACAGACAGGATGATATATTTTGGTACTTTTGGAAAATGGCTTTAAAGTCTGGTTCATAAATGTAGTGATACATAGCTGTGTTTTTGCACTGGTGTCGTCTTACAGGTTATTTGCAGAAAAGATAAATAAGAATGAGCGTAAGGGGAAGGCAGAAATCATTACCCTCTCACAGACCCAAGAGCCCCCAACTTACTGGGAGGTACTGGGAGGACAACCAGAGGACATAAAGAAACATGTACCAGATGATTTTGCTCCAATCAGACCTAAACTGTACAAGGTAAATCTTTTTACAGCCTTGAGCTGATCTGATTATGGTCCATTCTGTAACTGGAATAGAAGCTGACTCTCAGGATTTACTCAGGTTTTGTCTGTTTCTTTTTGTTGTGTAGGTGGGTTTGGGTCTGGGCTACCTGGAGCTGCCTCAGATTAACTATAAGCTGTCAGTGGAGCACAAAGACCACAAGGTCAAATTGGACACTCTGCCAGAACTGAGACTGGTATGTTAATCATCCTAGAAATCACTACTTATTGAAGCTTACGTAATGTAGCGTATACACCTGCATTTAATGAGTCTGAACCCCCCCCCCCAGTAAACATGTGTGAACTGCCCCCCTCCCCAGTTGCAGTCCCTGCTGGACACAAAGTGTGTGTACATCCTGGACTGTTGGTCGGATGTCTTTATATGGATCGGCAGGAAATCTCCACGTCTTGTCCGAGCTGCCGCTTTAAAACTGGGTCAGGAGATCTGTTCCATGCTGCACCGACCGAAACACGCCTGCGTCACCCGTAACCTGGAAGGCACTGAATGTCAGGTACCACACTCTACTGGACTGTACCATGCAGACATGCCATCACATCGTGTCATAGTGTTTATGCTCCTATCATATAATATTCAGTAGATAAATTTTAACATGTGAAACACTACCTGCATAATATTATTGTGCACTTTAAATCCTAATGATCAAAAACAGCTTAAACTTCAGTTTTCATTTGGTTCTTTTCATCCCCAGGTGTTCAAGTCTAAGTTTAAGAACTGGGATGATGTATTGAAGGTGGACTACACCAGAGCAGCAGAGACTGTGCAACAGACCAGCAACCTGCAGGGCAAGGTCAGTGACTATGTGGAACCTCAAAAGTCTAATGTCACTGAACACACAAGGACAATGGATTCTGTTCTATTCTATAGCCCAGTGTTTCACAAACTTTTGGCCATGGCACATATGTTACATTCAAAAATCACAAGGCACACCACCAAACAAATATGTTACAAAAAGTATATTTATTGAAATGTAATGCAAATTTACTCTCACTGTACTTATTCAGTGTGAAACCTGAGCTTGTTTAGTTGAACACAAAGCTGATATTCTTGCAGGAATTGAAGAATGATGCACACAAATCTTCCTTAACAGCTCTGAGTGGATCAGTGGTGTGTGCTGTTGTATGGATCCATAATTATACTACTCACTTATACTACCAATAAGGTGAAAGCACCCTTGATGATTTCTCATGCCACACTTATGTGCCATGGCACACTGGTTGGGAAACACTGCTATAGCCTACTACATACTCCACATGAACACTTCCAGGGCCATCTGAAAAGAATATAATCTTCGCTCATAGTTGTGCTTTGGGAGTTCTCACAGTTTGTTCTTGACACATCATCCGAGCAGAACTTTTTATCTTGTGTGATGTTCAACAACTATTGTGATTATTATTTTTTTTGTTAGAAAAGTCAAAGTGTGTATGGCTAGCACAGAAAAGCAGAGTATCTCCCACATGTTTGCCACTTGAGTTTCTTGTGAAGTATGAAATGTCCTCTACAACAAACTTTGTTGTAGTTCTTGCCATCTCAAGAAAATGAAGAAATGTTTGTAGCAGGTTTAATGTGGATGTTGACCATTAATTTGTCGTATTGTCTTCTTGTTGACTCACAGTGGATTTATAAAGGCCCGTAGCTAGGGAACGGTTAACTTAATAGGAATTGAGTTTGCCCTTATCCTTAGCCTGTTGTAGCTGGAATAGGTCCCCAGTATCTCAGAAAATTAATGAATGACTTTACAATAGTGTTGCTGTACTATTCTTGAGTTTATTAGAAAAGAACTGTTTAATTGAACATTTAATCGAGGTAATAAATACGGAAATTAATAAATTGATCAATTTAATCTGTCAAAACAAAACAGAAAATGATGACTTTTCCAAAAATGATAGCTAACAGAACTTAAGTCTCACACTGTCTGTCTGTAATCACTAGACAGGAACTTGGTTTATTTGTGTTAGTGGTAAGGCAGCTCACGGTACATACAATGTACGTGCTACATTGAGCTTTTCATTCTGGAATGGAGGTGTGGTCCATATTTAAAGGCATGAGGTAATTTGCTAAAAATAGATGCATGCTGTGTAAAAATAGCAGAGGTGAAAAAGCCCAAGAGACAGACGTGACATGCATGATAATGTAAGCACAGCTTTGCCATGTTATACTGAAGCTAATGTTGTATCTTCTCTAAAACATGTTGAAGTTGTTGTACTGTAAATCTTACCAGAGTGCCCATATTGGTTTACTGCTGATGTCTAGTCTATTCCTTGTGTGTGTGTTTTTTTTTTTGTTTTGTTTTTTGGACAACCTATGTCAACAACTATTCAACTCAGCTCAACTTTGATGCCAGAAGTGTTGATTATGAAAAAGTGTACCTCCAGCTGGATGAGTGAAGGGCGTCTTCAAGTGTTAATCTGTTTTCAGGTGAAGAAAGACGCAGTGCAGAAGGACCAGATGAAAGCAGACCTCACAGCGCTCTTCCTTCCCAGGCAGCCACCGATGCCCCTCACGGAGGTAAATAAACTCATTTTCATGTTTTAAAGTCTTAGCTCTTGAGAAATGCTTCCTTTATGATGAATTTGATTTGAACGTTTAGAAAAAAGAAAAGAAAACGTACAATAAAAAAACAACACAAGCATGTTCAAAAGGAGTGGGTGGAAGTTAACACTTATAAAATCCTACCCCTTCTTACTGCATCAATTTTTCTAACAAAAAAATCCCCATTATATTTGTTAACTATTTCACAGACAGACAACGTTCAATAATAATAACCATGTATTTGTGGAAAAAGAAATGAAAAACACAAAAAATAAACCAGAAAATGAAAAGGAGCTGACACTAATAACTCAATATGGAGCCAAAATGAGCCACTGTGAACAAAATAAATACAGAATTATCAAACAAAGATTAAAGGAAACCTTCACACCTCCATACTGTAGAAAAATCTATCATTTATATTTTGTTTTAAACCAAAGTAGACTTTGACACTGTTTAAGCTCCTCCCCTAAACAATTTCTTTCTGTGTTCAGGCTGAACAGCTGATGGAGGAGTGGAACGAGGATCTGGATGGGATGGAAGGATTTGTGCTAGAGGGAAAGAAGTTTGCTCGCCTGCCGGAGGAGGAGTTCGGACACTTTTACACCCAGGACTGCTATGTTTTCCTCTGCAGGTGTGTGTGTGTGTGTGTGTGTAGGAAACACGGAGGGGTCAGGACTTGAGGGTACACCATGATGCTTGAGCGTTCTCGTTTATTGGTTGGCTTTAGATACTGGGTGCCTGTGGAGTACGAGGAAGAAGAGGACAAGGAAAAGGAGAAGAAGGACGGTGAGGGGCGTGGAAAAGGAGGAGGTGGAGGCGAGGAAGAGGAGGACAAACAGCCAGAGGAGGACTTCCAGTGTGTGGTGTACTTCTGGCAGGGCAGACAGGCATCCAACATGGGCTGGCTCACCTTCACCTTCTCCCTCCAGAAGAAGTTTGAGAGTCTGTTCCCTGGAAAACTTAAGGTACGGAGAAAGGTTTAGACACGTTTTAGGCTCCATTTATACTCGCTTTACACAGGTACATAGATCCATCCATTTGAAAAGGAGTCAATGCCTGACAAAAGCACTTTCCAATATAACGGATACAATCAATCCACTCGAAGGTGCGACTCTTACTTATCATATAATGGCTGAATACCACAAAGAAGTGTCATGAGAAGATGAAGAAAGTCCAAAATAACAAACGTGGTAATGACCGGAGGTTTTACTACTGTGGACACTTATGTTGATATGAAGAAGGGTAGTTTTTCATCATATCACGCAGTCTGTCTTTGTAAAGTTTTGGAAATTATTATCTTCAAATCTCAACTTAAGCTCCTTTTACACAGCACTTCTGTTATGAGAATATTTCACCTTTATTGTAGAAGGAGTAATGAACACAGGATGGACAGAGTGCTGTGTTCGTATGCACGTCTAAAATAGAGCATGAATGGGTCTTTAACTGAAGTTGGGAGGAGGTATTGTATTCATACATGTTACTGTTTAGGTGGTGCGGATGACGCAGCAGCAGGAGAACCTGAAGTTCCTGTCCCATTTCAAGAGGAAGTTCATCATCCACAAAGGCAAAAGGAAACAGAAGACAGACTCTGCTCAGCCTTCCCTCTATCACATACGCACCAACGGCAGCGCACTTTGCACCAGGTTAATTTCTGGCATTTTATCATTACACACGTTTTACACAAGTTAAAGGTCGTATGTAACTTTTTAACCCTTGTCTTTGTCTCTTTTTAGAACGATCCAGATTGGAACAGATTCAAGCAATCTCAACTCAGAGTTTTGCTTTATACTCAAGGTGGGAAATGTTTCTATAAAGTCTTTTGTTTTAATGAACACCTTGAAAAGTTGTGTCTTTCAGCATTATTCAACAGCGTGTGTTTTTCTACAGGTACCGTTTGAGAGCACAGACAATCAGGGCATCGTTTATACTTGGGTGGGCAGAGCTGCAGACCCCGACGAAGCCAAACTGGCAGAAGACATCATGAACAACATGTTTGACGACACATACAGCAAACAGGTAAATGTCACTGTCACAGGTTCCTGAGGGTTCTGGGAGGTTCAGGTACCAAACTAAAAGCAAATGAATGAGCTGTTAAAACAAACAAAACTACACATTTTTCCCTATTCATTGCCAACATAAACATGTTTTTGCCTTTGTTTGTTTTGTTTTTTTTACGTGTATCAACTGTCATTGGTAAAGTTTACAGTTTAATGTCTGCAGGTCAGTGAGTTACTGGAGTGCAGGGTTCCCTTGGGTCCTTGAAAAGTCTTAAAAATTTGGACACATTACTAAGATTTATGTTAGTTTGAAATAAAAAGTATTTGGTAACATTTAGGCTGTTTATATTACAAAAATAATTTAAAAATAATTTAATTTCCTTTAACTATACTATACTTTAACTACACTGTGTGTGTTATATATTAAAAATGTCAAAGTTATGCTTCTTGATGCAAATGGTTCATAAATGTAGCAGCAACTGGACCAAAAAGTAATGTTCTATTTAAAATAAACGGTTGGTAAAACTGTCCCCAGGTAATAAATGTGGGGTTTTTTTTCCTTTTCAATTTTGGTTCATTGTAGGCTTTGTCTTAAATTTAGTAACTTTCCCTGAGCTGTCGGAACCCCGATGTGGAAAATAATCAGGGCTTGTTCCTGTAGTTTGGCCCAGATTTTGGTTGGAACAATAATACTGTCTTCTGTGTCCGTGGGGGGAAAGTACTGCTTTTCTAAACTGTGAATGAAAAACTGTTCAAAGCAAATATGTCGTCATTTTTGTCTCAACTAATGGACTTGTCTCGTAGGTGATCAATGAAGGGGAGGAGCCAGAGAACTTCTTCTGGGTTGGGATTGGATCTCAGAAGTCATATGATGAAGATGCTGATTACATGAAATACGCCCGGCTCTTCAGGTCAGTTCTTCTTCCTCTTTCGTCTTGTCTTATTCCAGATTAAAAACATGATTGACAGAACTTCTCTTCCTCTCTCATCGTTCTATATTTTCCATCCTCTACCTGCAGGTGTTCCAATGAAAAGGGTTATTTCTCGGTGTCGGAGAAGTGCTCAGACTTCTGTCAGGATGACCTGGCTGATGACGACATCATGTTACTGGACAACGGCAAAGAGGTAGGAACAACCGGCCGTGCATTTATCAGAACTTACCCAGTCCAATTCAAGTGTTTTTCCTAATTTGTTCTGCTTCGGTTCTCCGTTCTCTCAGGTCTACATGTGGGTTGGAACTCAGACCAGCCAGGTGGAGATCAAACTGAGCCTCAAAGCCTGTCAGGTCAGTTGACTGGGGAGGGGGAGGGGGGTTGGTGGCAGGAATCTGATGATATGATACCCATGACAAGCAAATATCACCTTGTTAACAGTATTATGATATATTGTATCATGGGGGGGGGGTCAAGATAACTCAAAAACTTATGGACAGATTTTGATGAAATTTTCAAGATGTGTTGAGGGTGTCACAAGGAACAAATGGTTAAATGTTGGTGGTGATCCGGAAGATATCCTGCATTCTGGATCGCTTTGAAATGTATTCTCCATTTACTGCAATGTAACATTTCAAAGTGATCCAGAGTCCAGGATCTGCCAAAATGTAATCATTTGTTCCTTGTGATGTCCTGAAAATTTGAACAAGATCTGTCCTTAACCTTTTAATAAAATAAATTAATAAATCATGACTACTCCTATAGATATCTATTTTATGACATCATTAAGATGCTGTGCTGGAAAACCTTTAAAATGACCCTTAAAAGTGCTTGAATTTGACCTTGAAAACTGTCTACAAAACCCTCTGTTTGAGTCCAGGGGCCACATATGATGTAAAACAGCCAGACCAGTCAAATAAGACCATAGTAACAACTCAAATGTTTTGTCTGACATTTGAGTATATGTTTGTACCATGAGTCACATGACCAGCTGTGAACAACTGGAAATGTCTCAACAAAAACAAGTGCAGTTTTGATATGACTTATTATTTCCAGCTTGGAAATCACAATGGATCTACAAACGCACAAAATATTTAGTAACAGGCAAAATATTGTTCAAGTTGTACTTATCTCTGAAGATATTTGAGGTTCATATTTGTTGAGGTTATTCAACATTTGGCAGAAATGGTTTGTAAATGTAGACATTGTCATGTATTTTAACTTTTTTTTTTTTTTTTTAAACACTAAAAGAAAATAATTAGTAGTTTGATGACTTTTAGGTTGTTATTATAGTGGTTTGATCCACTTGACATTGAACTGGGTTGAATGTGGAGCCTGAACTGTTCATATCTTAAGTGTAATTTCACTCACCCCACAGGCCGAAATGGACTCTTTGGTGGGTGGGTTTTGGTCCACGGGCCATATGTTTGTCACCCCTGGTTTGTGCTCATTTTAACATCCTCACAATCCTCGTCTTCTCTTTCAGGTTTACATTCAACACATGCGCTCGAAAGAAAGCGAACAACCTCGGAAGCTGCGTCTGGTGCGGAAAGGAAACGAGCCCCACTGTTTCACGCGCTGCTTCCACGCCTGGGGTGCGTTCAAGACCCCCCCGGCGTAAACCAACGCCCTCTGAATCACACATATGCACACAAATGACTTTTGCTGCCATGTAATTTTCTACCAGTAAGCTGATGATGTCTTTGCCTAACCCAGCTTTACAGGACTTCCCTCCTCTCACCGCCGCTCAGCGCTGCTGTTTAACGGCCTCTTGACCATCAAAGAGTTCACGTGGATTTTAAAACCAGGATGTCAAACTCATTTTAGTTCAGGGGCCACATTCAGCCCAACATGGTCTGAAATGGGCCAAACCAGGAAAATACTAACAAGTTAATATATAAATAATGTCAACACCAAACTTTTCTGTTTTACAATGGGGGAAAAAAAAGTAACATTATGCAATAGAAATATTTATATCTACAAACTATACATGTGTATATATGAATGAAAAACTGAAACTGATTAAGGAAAATTAAGTGTGATTTTTACGCCTCGGCTTCTTTTTAATATGAGCATTAAAACTCTACAAATACACAAACCATTTAGTATCAAACATATGGTTAAAATTTCACTTAAGACGTTTCAGGTCATTCATACTGTTTAAAGTATAGGTTGTCAATGGAATACTTGTAATTTTCCTTTTTTTTTTTTTTTTTTTTTTAACACTGAACCAAAGGGAAATATTTTGATTTGTCAGTATTTATAGGTTATGACAGTATTTTCCTGACAATTTTGTGAATGTGGAACCTGAACTAAAATAATATCTAAAGTGTAATTTTTATTTTTATTTTTTTTTTTGCATTTTAACAAGTTTATCCAAGAAGCCAGAATGGACCCTTTTGAAGACCAGTTTTGGCCCGTGTGCCGTATGTTTGACACCTGTGCTTTAAATCCTTCCAGTGACAGTTCATCAGGTCCAGAGGCCGTTAACCATCTGCTTCCTGTCTCTGGGACAGATGGCAATTATTTGATTTTTTGATTTTAATTTTTTTCCTAGTAGCTTTTATAGCAGCGAGTCTGAATACTGTTCAAAGACAATTCTGTTTTGAGATAAAATAGTCTACGGTGTACAGATGCTTTATGGGAGCTGAACCCTTCAACATATCGAACCGCGGCGTGGCGTGTGCTGCATGGTCGATCCTTTCCTATGGGCGGCCCTCCCCCTCTTCTCTCGCCGCTCTGTGCTTACAGTAGTGCCATTTTAACGCGGCTCATCGGAAGCAGCAGATCAAAATTTGAGGCTTCGGTTTAAACTGTTTTTTGAGGGAAGGAACAGGAAACAGCACTATAATTGTTTTACGAGGAATGTTTATGATTTATATATATATATTTTTCTGTTGTATGGACTTTACATGGTGTGTGTGTGTGTGTTTGCCCCCATGCGCCTTCTTTTTTTGGAACGCCGTTCTCACTTTCTGCAACGCATTCACTGAACTTTTGACACATTTGATCAATGAGATCCTCAGGTCATAATGTTGTTGGGTTGACGTTGATGATGAGACGGCTTTGTTTTAAATGTGCAATCAGCAGAGGCCAGGGAACGGAACCCTAATTCTGTACTCTTTATGTTACAGGCTGCATTCAACTTATCAAAATGCTTTTCTCGCTTCTGTGGAGCCTCGATAAACACAAGAACTGTAGTAAAGATTAATTTTTTCCCTTCTTTTCCAAAATGCATAAAATAAAAAGCTCAGTTTTAGATGCACCCAGTGTGATCAGACTGAGTGTAGTTGTTTATTTCAGGTATTTTGGAATGAAACTTAAAGCTTTTTTTTTTTTTATTTGAAAATATGTTTTTAATGGGAGCCTTTCTGTGCTGTGTTCCAGACATATCCTATATCTTACTACAGGGACTTCTGGTTTGACTATAAATCAGGTCTATATCACTTTTTGGGAGTCCATAACTACAATAATGTCTTGTGATCATGTGACCTAAAATGGTTTACAGTCATTGGTCCAAGCAGGATATCTATTCTCAAATGGTTCCATCCTCTTTCTTGTTCAGACTGTATTTTGTGGGGTGAATCGTATGCCTGGTTTGTGTGTTTGAGGCTAACACGCATACATATGAATGAAATGTGTGTGTATATGAATTTGTGCACATGCTCCTGATGCCACCTGCAGATGCTTTATTTATGTATTTTATATTAAAATAAAATCTCACATTACATTTCTTGTGTCTTTAAACCTTTTTTTTCCCCCAATTTGTACAAACTGACCCAAGAGATTTAGGTTTAGAGAGTAAATAATTTTATTAACATTCACAATTCTTCAGCCCAAAATGCTAAATGACCACTTAAAATCCTACACACGACCGAATGACAAAGTAGAAACAATCATTTTTTAAATTGTGGAATTAAAAAGAGAAACTGCCGGCTTTAGCATGAAAGGGTTAATTATCAACTTTAATATGTTTGTGTTGATCAGATGCCCATAAAAGCTAACACCCAAGTTAACGATGCAAGTCCTACCAGTTGAGCTACATTAGTTAGTAGTGAGGTCCCTTTGTTTTAGGTTTCTTTTACGTAAGGTGATGTTAAAAGAAAAAAAAAAATAGCTGGAATTACTGCGTGTTTTTTAAGCTACAACAGGTTCTAAGATCTAACATTGAATAGCATCGGCTTGACATTAGAAACCTGCCTGTAAACCTGCACATAGATACTGTAGATAATCTGTTTTTATATGGTAGAATTTTCAGACCAAAAAAAAAAGGGGGGGGGGGGGGGTAAAAACACTGGTGATCAAAGCTGTGCATCCGGCTGAGATTACCCAGAAGTCTCCTTGAGTACGTCACAGTTCCAGACTGACTTTCTCCCTTCGCTGCACTTCCCTGAGTCCACTTCAAACATTTCCGCATGAGATGACGAGGCCTTCGTTTAACTACATTCTGTACCTTCATCCACGTCTCCTCGGTTTGAACTCATTCCATAATGTGACTTTGTAGGAAATGATGATTAAAAAAAAACACTTTTCTTTGACACTGCTCTGGCGTACTCTTCATCAGTTACTATAGGTGAAGACGTCATATTCTAAGACTGTGTCCATCCCTTTGTTAAATGCACCGCTTTGTCTCGACTGATGGATAGAATTCCAGAAAAACACAGAATGTTATTTAGTAAGTAGTAAGAGTTCATACTTTTTTTCCCACTCTAAACTCTCTCCACCAGCTGGTTCCCTTTGTAAACAGTGTTAATGCAGGCTTAAAGCTCTACTATCTTTACTCTTACGTCTATGTTAGCTTTAGAAAACACCTCTACTTTTCCGCAAAAGCCGTACAAAACGAAACATTTTATAATGCGCAGATCTTCAAAAAAAAAAAAAACACCTCCATGATCCCCAGGGTTGTTTGATGGCTGTGCTTGTGTGCGATCCAGACACTGTTGCGATGTCCCAGCTTAGCGTTCAGCTTTTGTCCCCTGGGAAAAGAAAGAAAGGAAGGAGAAAAAAAAAAAAAAAAAAAACCCACACAGAGATGCTGGGAATGCTGGGTAAGGCGATTCTTCTTGGCACAGGAGGGAAAAAAAAAAATGCTACGTTCAATATTCAAACTCCTTGGTTTTCTAGTCTGTCAAACACTAGTGAGCTCCTTGTTCAGTCTCTGCTGGATGCTGTGGTGGTGTGGAAGCAGCGTGCACAACAATCCAACATTTGGCGACAGAGCGCCCAGTTCCAATTCCAGTTCCAGCGGTGGCGGAAGCCGCAAAAACCGTGGATAGAAGAATAATAACACAGAAACGTCACAGTTCGTTCTCCTACGTCAAAGTGTCGGCCCTTTTCCACGAAAGCCGAGCCGCAGATCGTGTAAACATCCAACCGGTCGGTCAGTCGGAAGATATTCCAGCCATTCCTTCTTGAAAGAAAAAAAAATCTGAATCATCCGCTTCAAACCCAGGGCTGTGCTTTAGCTGGGAGGTCAGAGGTCACGTCATGTTTCCAAAGTGGTTATATCAGAAGTAGGAGGAGCCTCTGCGACAGTCTGATGGCGTTTCCCGCGTCCGTTTTGGAGGTTGTCCTTTCTGTGTGTGCCAGGATAACAGGACTGGAGAGTGCAGAGTGCTGCAGGCCTGAGTGAGGGGGAGTGGGGGGGGGGGCTTCACAGTGGGCTGATGGGAGATGTTTGTGGTCCAGCACTGTTATGGGTCCATCTAGACCACTGGAGACCCTCCCTGGAAAACTGCAACAACAATTAGAAGATGTTTAGGAGCAAAAACCAAAACCACTGTCAATGATAATCAACGTCAAGGCTTTGGACACGTGTTCTGGTCGTTTCAGAGATGATGCGTTAAGGAGCCGTTTAGATGCCACTGATCTGAACTGAAAACACAAAGGTAGAATTGGGTTCTTACATTTAATTCCATGTTTAGATGTGTGTTGTAAGGGAAAAATCTGCATGTAAATGGACGACCAATAGAATAGAACAGAGGTGTCAAAGTGGGCCGCGTCAGTAAAAGAATAGAAACTCCAAAGTTTTCTTTCATGTTTTTGAGCTAAAATAGTAAAATACCATAATGAAAATGTTTACGAACTGTACTTGAACATAACATGAACAAATATTAACCTGAAAATTCTAAAAAAAACAAAACTAAAATAGTGCAACATTAACAATATTGTGCGTTAGTTTATCATTTATACATGTGCATCACATTTAGTAACATTCAGAATATTGCAAACATTCCAGATATTTCAGGTTATTCACGTTTTTTGTAACAGGCTAGTCTTTTTAAAATTTATTTATTCCCTTTTTTTTTTTTACACCCAAACAAATAAGAAAATTTGTTTTTTTCATAATTTACAATTTATTTATTATGATTATGGTCTGATCCATTTTAGATTGAATTGATGTCAAATGATTTCATTTCTTTCATTATTATCTTTTGTGTAATTTTTGCATTTCACAAATTCATCCCAGGGACCAGATTGGAACCACCAACGATTTTGGCCCCCGGGCCACATTTTTGACACCTCTGGAATAGAAGTACACATGTTTCGTTCATTCAGTTTTTTGTTTTTTTTTGGGGGGGGGGGGGGGGGGGCGCTGATCCAAGTGCTTTCCTAGTTTGTTTGTTTTATTGTCATTGACTCATTCATTCCATATCTGATTTTATAACAATTTTTATTTTATTTTTCACTGTATTTATCCTTTGATTTTGTGCAGCAACATGTTCCACTGTTGTTCAAGACAGATTTTCCATGAGGGTTTATTCTATTCCCTTGGCTTTATTGAAAAAAAAAAATAAGTTGGACAGAAAAAAAAACAACAGTAAAGCAAAACTAAAAAGACTAAAATTTATTAGATTAGAATCAAGCGAAATAACTGGAGCGATGTGACCAGAGCTACAGGCGATAATGAGATGTTAAACTGTCAAACTAAGCTCAGGGTTTGTCTCCCTGTTTTGATGCTTCATTAAACCCTGACAGCCTCAAATTTGTAAATTATTTATGGATCGCATCCGTCTATTGATTCAAATATTTCATGTGCAACTATGCCAAGGTTTTAATTATGCAACAGAGCTCTGAGTGTTCCCAAACCTCTAATCTAATATTGGAGTCAACCCGGTCTAAAATGACAAATCAGTGAAAAAAAAAAAAAAAAAAAGCAAACAAACAAAAAAACTAAATAGTTCATAAAATAAATCTGTCTTCAGAGTTCTACCCTAGTTATTAAACTTAAAGGGTAATTCAAAAATTGTATAATATTGAACATATTTGTTGTATTTCCTGACAAACACTACAGTATAATGTGTAGTTTCCATGAGGCACCAGCAGGGGGAGGGACAGAGTTAAAAATAAAAGATGTGACTGTGCGTCCGAGGATGAGATGTCACTAAACATCTACTAAAGTAGAGTAGTTTACAGAACATCAACCTGATCCGAGGTCTGACACAAATACGCAATGAGCCGCTCGCTGCCAAGAGATGGTTCTGATTGATCTTTTACGAAAGGACTCAGTGGTTTCAGGAAGAATTGAAGGGTACACGTGTCAGTAGCAGCAGCGACACAAAGGCTCTGAAAGAAGCAGCTTAACCTTGAAGCTGCAGAAGGAAACAGTGTCGAGTGTGTGAATGTGCTCGGTCGGCATCAATGGGAATGATTTCTGCTCCACTGACTTTTCAGAGACACGGAGGAGAGAGAAAACAGAGCACAGCCGTTCTGTTGGAATGCAGAGCTCAGACACAAGGACTCTTTGAAGTTTGCACACTCTGGACCTGCTCCATTAGAAACAGGTGTCTCAGAGTGTGTGTGTGTGCGTGTGTGTGTGTGTGCGCATCTACACAACCTCATAGACCCAGCGTTATCTCTACACACACACACACACACACACACACACACACACACACACACACACACACACACACACACACACTGGATGAGCTCATGGCTCCACTGCTGACAGTCTGTGGTCCTCACCTGCTCAGTTGATGAGGATGCCAGGTGAGCGTCCCTCCTCGTCTGTAATGTTCTTCAGGTTATTCTCCGCCTCGTCCACAGTCCTGAAAGAAAACACACATACACACACACCAGTTCATGCTGTATTCAAACACAACACACTATGTTCATACTGCAAACCTTCATCCAAAGTGACATTTGTGTCACAAAATAGCTGCACAATATAGCGACCACTGTGCATGAAAGAGTTAAAGAAGGTTAAATGTAGAGAAACATTTATTTAGGAACTGTTCACTTGTACATGTCATGGATTTGCTGGTTTATTTCCCTGCTTTATTTACCTAAGCACAATCCCATACACTGACACGAATACCATTACAGTCACTTTACTGTTCTACACAAACCTGATCTGCATTCATATGTTTTACTGTGAATTCATTGACTGTAATTAAAATCTTTTATTTCATCACTAAAAAGTTACTTTTTGTGCATATTATTTTTTTAATTTCATTTATTCGAACAGGTAAAACAAAATATGTATAAAACATACACTAGTTAGTTATAGCTATTATACCTAGTCCTACCCCTCTGTATTACTCAGAGCATGTATATATACACAACCAAAAAGAAAAGCGTCCACTGTAGGACCAGTGTGACTGAAGGAGGCGAGGAGGGTGAAGTGTCTTGCCTGAGGACACAAAAGCAGGATTCAAACCACCAACCCTTCAGTTAATGGATGACCCACCCATAGCCAAAAAAATCCCAAATTCTGTTAGAATATATAAACTTATGAGCACAAGGGTTACTGCCAAAACACAAAGAAGTATGTATTCCTACGTGAGGAAATCCCTGACGTCCTCCACAGTCAGCTCTCCTGTGGAATCGAGTGTGAGGTCGGCACAGCTGAGTGGCGAGTCCAGTGGGGTGTCCCCGATGGGCGAGGACAAGGCACTCGGAGGCTCCTCTGTTTGTCCTGAGAAGAAGAAGAAAGGTCACAGGGTCATGAGGATGTCTGGTGAATGATTCACAATCTGAGCTGTAGGAATCAGACCAATTCCTCTTTACTTCATTTCTACTTTGAACGCACAGAAATATAGACACCACTGGTTTTTACCCTTGGGCAGCTTTGGGGACAATTGGGGTTTTGTATTCACTTTCTCATCTGTCTGTTTGTCCATTCAACATAATCGCATTATCTGAAGAATGCAAAACGATTTCCACAACTAATTTACTCAAAGACAATCTAATATAAAATATAGGACAGTAACTTTCAATAGTAACTTCCATTATATTTGGTTGATGTTGCATGTTATCTTACCATTTCTACAATTAACTTCTCTAAACTAAACTACCTAAGTGACTGTACTTAGACTTTGTAGATCTCAATATACATAAAACCTATTTTTTTTATGATATTTAATTGAATGATCCTGTGAATGTTCATAAATGCTCAGTAAATTCAGAGGTTATTATATCAAAACAGTGGAAATTTAACACAAATGTCTCATTAACTGAATGCGTCATTTGTCAAACATGGTGACAGTGTTTGCACCTTCACTATGGAGCCATTAAATGACAAACATTATTTTACCTTCAGTATTAACAGGATTAGTAGTTTAAAATTTATTAAACATTCTAAATCAGTGGATGTTCTTTGTCAGTGGTGAAGGTCCAGGTCTTTGAGGGTTAAATGAGCTTTTGTGTTTAATGGAAAATCCACTGACATCACTTCTCCTACTCGGACATTCACAGAACACAAAGAAAAGAGCAAAGTACTAATGTTTCAGGGAGAGAAAAGCAGAGAGCAGTTATTTAATGATTTATTTGTGTTTTATGTCACAACCAGGGTGTGGCGGCGACTGACAGCTGAACTGTATTTGGCCGATTATGATCTAGAGAAGTAGAAGAACAGAGAAGGTCCGTAAGTGACCCTGAGAAAACTATTGATCCACCAGTACAGCTGTGGAAGACACCCTGGTGTGCAAACTAGTGATCGACCAATATGGACTTTTTTCGGGCCAATAAAGATTTCCTTTTCCATCAGCTGATGACCGACACAGGCTGCCAATATTTCTAAGCTCATTACTTGGAGCCGATAGTGTCTTCTTTCCTCTGTCAAATGTTAAGAAATGTCAGAAAATCTTCTTTACGTACAATTAGAAAATGTAATGTAATGTAAATGTAATGTGACCAAACCTCTACCTTCTCTTATTTTCCTCTTTTTCTTCTTTTCTGTTCCCTCCTTTTTATTTTCTTCTGTACTTCTTTCTCCTTTTCCCCCCTTTTTTCCTTTTTTTCTCCCCCACCCTTTTCTCTTCTTGTTTTTCCCCTTCACTTTTTTGTTTTCGCCCTCCTTTTCTTTTTTTTTTCTTCCCATTTTTGTCTTTGCTAGTCAGCAAATCATGGCACGTAAAAAAGAGCATATCAGCCTATGCAACAGGCCGATACAAATACAAGACAAAAACTTTATCAATCAAACTTTATTTATATAGCACTTTTTTTTGCCATGTTAACCTTTTCATGCTGTTACAAAATACATATATGAATGTGCATGTAGCACAAAGTGCTTTACATCAGACCCCCCCCCATTATCCCGCAATTGTAGAAACAGGTTAAAAGATTTACCGAATTAAAAAAAGAATAGAACAAATAAATAAATGACTAAATAATAATGGTAATAAAATCAAAGTAAATACATTAAATAGCAGAGTAAAATAAGGTTGAGTAAAATTTAACTAAAATCTAAGTTAAAAAGGTAGGTTTTCAGTTTACCCTTAAAAATATGAACACTGGCAGCGGACCTCAGATCCTCAGGTCGACTGTTCCATAGTTTGGGGCCATAACAACTGAATGAGGCCTCACCATGTGTTTTAGTGGTAACTCTAGGGACAATTAAAAGCTTAAATAAATATCGGCCTGATATATTAGATGTTAATCAGTTTATCATTAGTTTGTATATCTGGAAATTTTAGTTGTTTTTAGTTATCTCCATAGCTGTATCTACTTACTATTAGTTTTAAGTCATTCTAAACAACATGTCACTGTGTAAACTACTAGCCGTTGTAAAGAAAAGAGTAGTTTCTTGCAACGTTTTCCTCCTGTGGTCTCGTTAGGATATTCCAAAACTCTGCGTTCTATGTGTGCAGGCGGTTCCAGGTGACAGACCCACTGACACATAAACAAACCCTACTCTGGTCTCCACAACAACCATTATCTCCTGCCAGTGAAGGAGGTGTTGAGCAGGAGAATCAACTGGGTCATTCTGAATGGTTACCATGGATACCAACGGGGAACCCCTGTAAAGCCCGCTCTGAGTTTAAGAGGTTCAGGGAGTGATGGAGAGGCAAAGAGGAAGAATAAGAGGAAAGTAGAAAGTAAAGAGTGGTGGGTTTGGATGTGTGTGTGACTGAACGTACCCTCAGCCTGGCCCAGCTGGTTCTTGTGGGTTCCGTTGGCCTGCGGTAGCGTCGTCATACCGTCGCTGGAGAAACACACAAACACACGCAATTTACTTTGGCAACAGGCGGAGGAATTAGAAAGCATTAACAGGAAGAGTATCATTACTTTGGTTTCAAATGCAGCTGGATGCCTGGGGCTGGTGGTAACCCAGCAGAGTGTGTTCTGAAGAGAAGATTAGTGGTTCTCAATGTGGGGTCTGAGGACCACCGAGAGGCCACAGTGGGCTTACTGTGGACACCCAGGAAATAGGCCTAAAACTATACATACTTTTGCACAAATGGGATCCATCTTTAAAAATGCAGCTATTAATTTATACTATGTTCCTCGATCTGATTAAACAATTATTTGAATAAGTGAAAAAAATAGTAAAACTGAGAAAGCAATGCCAAACTCTCCACAGATTTAAACTGTTCTATAAACATATGGCCTGGTCCCAATATAAAGATAGCGGGTCTTAATGCTAATGTGACATCAATATTCTGTCCTATAATGTTAATGTGTGTTCATTGTTCCTTGTCTGGTTGGTCTGTGTTTGTCCTTTATCTTCTGCTTCATTCTTGCCATTACTTTTCTGTGCTGTTCTTTAGCATTGGTGCGATGGTAGTTTTATTCTTATCATTGTTGGTCTGTGGTTATTGTGATGCGAGTTTAGCTGTTGAATGCGTGAACGTGCTTTGTTTCTGTGTTCCATTCACATTTTGGCTCCATGGTGTAGACACTGTTGAATGAGTTGATTCTGATTGAGTTTGGTCCCATTTATTTTGGCTTGTGGTCGACGGAGACAAGTGAATGCTGAGAATTTAAGTATATTAAATTAAGTTATTGATGAGAATGGGGGTGGGATTAAATAAGTGCTGTCTTCTTCCCAATCCTTTTCAGGTGTAAATGAAAATATTATTCTTTATATATGTATGTATTTATGTATGTATTATTAAGTAAATGTTTGAAATGAACAAATCAATCAATCAAAATGGTGTTTCTGAAGATGACAACATATCTTTTATTCTGGAACCTACTGAAACAACAACCAGAAAAAGCACAAAAGTAGAAGGATATATAGAAATATATGCATAGAAATAACAACAGTATAAATAAATATAGTAATGGAAAAAAGTTTCACATTCTTAAAATGTTATAGTTACCAACATTCTGAAATATTTGCAGAAAAAAAAATGTTTGTGCTTCAGAAGATGTGGAATCAAACAGTGAATGTTTGGATGTAATCATAATCATGTCTGCATCAGACAAACAGATGCAAATTATTTTTGGGTTTTTTATTGTTTGTAAGAAAAAAATAAATACAACTGAATTATTGACACTTTCCAGATGTTGTGTCTTGGATGTTTTTCTGCTGAAACATCCAGCTTTGAGAATGTGTGTCTGAAAAAGGGAACAATACTAACAGATTTTAGTGACTTAAAACTTTTTTTTTCCCACTAACTAACCATCCATACATCGTCACAAAAATAATTTAACTTGTTTTCTTCAGTTTCTTGTTGATTATAATGCCTGGTACAATTAAAGGTACATTGTGTGGACAAATATGATAACAAAAATAGCTCATAAAAGTTCAATTTTCTTGACAATAACCAAAGTTTTTTCTGTCTATGGCATTTTACTGACAAACACAATGCTTTTATTCATTCCATGTTTTCTTTTCTGTCTGTTTCAGTTACATGATATACACAGGAGTTCGTATTTGATTGCGTAACCATTGTTTGATGACTTTTAATGGTCTAATAATTTTTTCTGCAATTAACTAACTATCCACAAACAAGTCAAATGACGCCTACAAACATTATGTGCACTGCAGTCTTCAACACATTTGTATTGAAATTACTAACAACATAAGATATAACTAATGTACAACTAAAAAAAACAACAACTAAAGCCAAATATTTTTAATGTTTGTGTGAAAGCTTTAAAGTTTAAAGTAGTAAATGATGGTTCCAATTAAGACAAGTGGACATATGGACATTTTCTGTCCTTTTGACCTTTTTCTACCTTTTCTTAGCTACACTATATTGTTTGTGTTGTGATAAGCATCCAGGTGAAACAACAGTGAAACTAATGTTTAAAAGCAGTGAAATTTATTAAAGGAAACCTCAACAAACAAATAATTGTTTCAGCAATACATATATTGTTCGAGCTGGTTTCATTCATTTAGAAAGATTAATAATTTTGCCCAATACATTACATTTTTTGCAGGATTACTGAATTCTAGTTTTGTTCCACAACATGCTTTTGGAGCCAGCTGGGGTAGATAATAAATACACTTCAAAAGGACAAAAACAAATGTTTTCTGTAGTTTAAAGAATATGTGTAATCCTCCAGATACTTCATTAATATTTACAGCATTGGAGTGTGTGTTTTACCTGGTGTGTGTGAGCTCCAGTGGTCGATCCAGCTGAACGGCGCAGACTGGTTCAGTGAGAACCTTAGCAGACAGGGAGAACCTCTCATACTCCGATGGAGAAATCAGATAGAACCCTGGGTGGAAATAAATACAAACACTAAGACCTGAGAACCATCATGTGATTCAAGTGTTAAAAAATCTGTCACACCTCTACCAAGTTTGTTCTTCTCTCTTGTCTTAAGTAACACATAAAGTATCAATTTAATTTAGTCTCAACTGTTAAAACTGTTAAACTTTCGTTTACATCAAAACCAACATTGCAGGTGTGAAACTTCACCCAAATTAGCCCTTTATCGAGCAAGTGACTATTTTTGAAGTGACATGCATGCGCAAAAGAGATCCTGACATAACACATGACCACACAGGCATGCACTGTGTTTACAGAAGTAAAAATATGGAGGGACACAGAATTATGACTGTAGGACATAATAGGAAAATACAACCTGGTTGCAAAATATGAGTTACAGCAGATTTAGGAACACTTATGAAAGTGGCCTGGGTCAGATTTGAAAAACATCAGATTGTGTGCTGTTCAAACTGTATTTAACAGACTGAATATAGGTCACATATGAGCAAAAACAATGGATTTGGGTCACATTTACCCATAGTCCTTTGACTGACAGTGAGTTTTAAAGCAGTTTTCTTCTCACCTTGTCCATTCTTGGTAAAAACACAAGATGCGATGCCACTGATGTCTTCTTTACGGATGCAATCGTAACGTACCTAAAACACACAAGTATCATTAGTATAGATGAAAGAAAATGACTCCTTTATTTAAGTTATTCATTTTCTTCTCAGATTTACCTGTGGTCGGAGGCCAGGGATGTTGAAGAGGTGCATGTCACCCATGTTGGTCAAACAAACCAGTGTGTGTTCGCTATAGTCCTCCTGAGCAGTGGAACTGAAGACCACCAGGGCCACCTTCCTCACCCGACAGCCTTCGTGTGCTGTCAACTTGAACTTTGTCTTTGCGCTCACTTTAGGGAGCGAGAACACCTGCAGAGAGAGCGGCAGACATTTTTTAAAAGGTTAACCATGTTGTTCCCCTGACCAAAACAGATTTATTTTGGTAGCTTCCTGCTTTACCTTGAGCTGTTCCTCTGATGCGATGAGTACCGAGTGAGTGTTGGTCATATCTGGTGCGATGGCGAGGTCCTGGGAGGCTTCGTAAGGGTCCGGTAACGGTTTCCCTCGTCCGTCTAGAACACAAATCGACACCACAGGAGCTCGATGCATCAGCTGGATCTCTTTACCCAACACTGCTTCCACGCAGACGCTGCTCTCACTCGGACCTCCCCTCTCACATGCACGCCCCATTCCGATGCCGGGCACCTCCAGGGCGTAGGCGTATACACTGCCCGAGTTGGTGCCGGCCCACAGCGTAGGGCCGTGATGTGTACCTGGGACACGCAGGGGACACTACATTATAATAATGCCAACACTGATGAAAAGATGAATCGTTTAAAGTGGAATGCAAACGCACCGTCACGCAGAAAAGTGTCAGCAAAACACAGACATCGGACCACACCAGACAGCGAGTCATCTGCTGACCGTGGTTCAATCCTCCGCTGGATCGGGGCCACGTCCTCCTGCTCCGCTAGAGCAGCGTTGGCCTCTTGAACCTGAACAACAGACATGGTCAGACACACTGTCATGACAGCTGAAAATGAGTCATTTTTCACAAAAGAGAAACATGTTCGGTTACCTTGCTGGTGGGTGTGGTGATGGTACGTTTCTTCCCAGACACCCTGCTCTTGCGGATGCGTCTGAAGCTCTGCCTTAAAGACTTTTTTAAAGACTTGACTCTCGAGAGGGGACCTTCCATTGCTAATGAGTCATTAGGGTGCAGAGTACACCTGCAAGCACAGGACAGTCTTCGTTTGTTTTACAGTAAATAGAACTGGTTCAATAAAATGTAAAGCAGATATACATTCATTTGTATCCTGCGTATCCATATCCTATCCCTGACCTGGCCAGCACAGCGTTTCTTCTGTGGTAGTCAAACAGACCAAAACCATGACTCGTCCCAAAGGAGATCAGGTTCCACTCCGCGTGCAGCGCCACCGCTGTGACCGAGGCCGGGGGCAGACATTGCACCAGTACCAGCGGCTGAAAGCCTGGTGCGAAGGGGGCAGGTTTAAGGCGTGGCTCCAGCCTGTCATGGCCCTTCCAGGTGAAGCCCTCCCTGTCCTGGAGCAGATCGACCACTGACACGTCCACCAAGTGGTCTGAGCGCTCATCACTCAGACCCAGTACGATCACCTACAGGACGGTTCACAAGTCACGTATGTTCTGGTGTTTAGGAGGATCTCCTACATGATTGTGTGTATTATTGGTGTATTTACCTGTCCAGCAGTTCCAGCCACCAGCAGCTTGTTGCTGTATTTACACAAAGTGATCTTCTGGATGCCCAGCCTGGGGTCGTCACTATATGGGTCAAAACATCCGACCTACAAACACATACACAAGATTGTAGTTTACTGAACAAACACAGAAGGGTTAGACATATCCATCCATAAAAAATAAAACCTGGAAAAAAATTTAAATAAAAATAAAAAAATAAAAAAACAGAAATATGCCCTTAATGGAGATAATTGTCAAATTCACTGTTTTTGGACTATATTGTTTCTTCACAAATAGTCTGCTAAACTACAAAATACTTAGAATACACCCAACCCCCCACCCAAAAGTGCATTTTTCAGGTGGAGGTTTTGTTTTTTTAGCCATTGATATGATGTAGATTATACCTGTACTCACAAATAATATCTGGAAGCAGATTACTGAGCGGTTACTTCCTTTTGGGTGGTTTCAAACATCGTGGCAGCAGTGGAAGAAGTTTTAAGGCCTTTTACTGAAGGAAACATAACCTCAGTGTAAAAATACTATTCATGGAAAAGTGCCTCTGACTGATATCTGACAACCTTAAAGTTTCACCTGTGAAGCATCAATAACAGGAAAATAATCTGGAACTAGTTTCAACTGCTTTACATCCACTTTTATTTACATGAACAGCAGACAAAAGTGATGACAGATGAACAGCGCTAGCGAGTACTTTTATTAAGGAGTACAGTATTTAAATATACTTTGAAGGTTTTTTATCTGACCTTTCCCATTTCATGTAACACTTATTTTTACTCAACTACATCTCAGTACTGTTTCATCTGCATTTATTTGACAGCACAATGCATTATGTAACATGCTTTTAAAATAAAACTCATTTTAAACATTAAATCTATGGCTTTCATAATTTTTTTATCATTTAGGTTCTCACTAAAAAGCAGTGTGTTGCCAGGCTTGTGATTCAAATGTCTGAGTTCATAACGGCTCTTCCCACGGTTTCATTTTTTCATTTCAGATCCCATATCAGATCTTACTTTTTCTTCCTTCATTCAGAGACCAGATATGTTTTTGTTGGACCACTGGCTTAATCTCTACCAATGTATATCAGTTGCGTAATATCGTCATAAATACGATTCAAGCGGTCAGACAAATGTACTTAAGTAAAAAGTACTTAAAAATACGTGAGTGAAGTTGGAGGCACTTAAACAACTAAAAGTATCTGTGACTCCGTGGTAGAGTGGGTCATCCAATGACTGAAGGGTTGGCACATGTCGAAGTGTCCTTGAGCAAGACACTGAACCCTGAACTGCTCCCAGTAGGTCTGGCGGCACCTTACATGGCAGCAGTAGGTGCCTCTACTGGTGTGCGTGTGTGCGTAAATGTGAGGTTTTGTAAAGTGCTTTGAGCATCATGAAGGTAGAAAAGAACTATAGAAGTACAGTGCATTTACCAACTATATTAACTTAGTTATTGTGTACTTTGTTATTATCCTGTACTGTGGTTTTTAATTGAAACATCCTAAACAAGACAAGTGATGAAGTAAAATGCTTCCAAATGCTGGTACAATACTAACTATCCAGCTCCAGTGTTACAGGTCGACTCTTTGGAATCACCACTGGACCACAGTTCCTGATACTGCATTTCTGCTCTAACTTTCCAAAACAGTTTTGTCTCATTCTGAATATTTTTTCTAAACTCACCACAAACTAATTCAGTTCAGGCACACCGATACCCCCCTGAACCTCTTCTCCTCTAATCACTAATTTTATTCTCTACCAAATGCCATGACAGCCCCCTCCTCTCCCTCATACAACCTCAGCAAAACATGCGCATTAATCTGTCTCACACACACAGTCGAAATTCCAGCAGAATCGCCTCTCGCATGGGAGTCGTGTCACGGTGAAACAACGAGTAGGAGAAGTTGGTCAGTAACACACATACAGAGAGAGAGAGAGAGAGAGAGTGGGATGATGGGTCTGGTTTTCATTACAGAGGGAAAAAAGGGAAAAGCTCTTCATCCCATATGAGGGCCACATTCCTGAACATGCAGCTCTGTTACCACAGGATACATGAGGAAAGGTGGGGGGAGCCAGTGGGACTGAGAAGAAGAAAAGGAGTAACAGGAGTGGGAAAACAGGATTAAGAGGTGTCTGCATATGTGTGTGGACACCAAACCCCCCACCACTACATGGTGATGATATTACTGATAATTAGCTTTAATTTATTTGATAACAGTCAGCTGATTAACGACTTAAAAAAAAGGAGACAGTACATTTTGTCCAGAACAAAACATAAGGGTTATAATATTTAAAGCCTAAATGACTTTTTGCACACAAAGTTTTACTGTTCCAAGTATAAAATGCCAATTCATGAATAAAATTCCCCAAAAAGCTACAGTAGTTTCTTTCTTTCACTACAGATGAGACCTTCGATCTGCTCAAACGATAAAAACACTGTCATTTAAATATTCATAAAGCGCTCTGCTTCATGACCCATCTCCATTTCCTGTCAGTCTCTACCGAAGCCAGATTCTCCCTGACATGAAATTCTGCTTCCTGATGTGCATCACTACAGTTAAATGTGACTCTGCACAGAACACAGGCCATTAAAAGAGAATCAAACTCAAGTTTTAGCAACGGTGGGGTGGGCCTGTCTGAAAACCAAACACATGAAAACAATCAGATGGGAAAATGAGGCCACAGATGTAATGCAACAGCCCCATCCGACTGCACATGTTTTTATTCCCACAGCCTGTAAAATAAGATCCCCGTGTCTGATCTAGAGAGGAAAGATTCAATGGTTCCACTCATTTCCGTTCACCTTGACTCATTTGTGTCTCACCTTCCTGAACGGAGGCCACTCCTCCTCTTGCTGCATGTCAGGGTCGTCGTTAGGGTCCTGAGGGTCGTCACAAGGGTCGCAGTCTGTGTGGAAGACGTTGGCTGTACTGAGTTTGTACAGCGGGGTGAGAGCAACTCCGGACGCATCCCAGAAACGCACGGTTCCGTCTTCATGTCTGGAAAAATGCAACATTTAAGACCCTATGTTGTACTTTATGTCCATTGATACTCATGATTTTGCACCATTTTTTGTTTTGTCAGTCCATCAGCTTTACTTTTCATTATTCTTGACTGAATTAATGACAAATGTGAGGTAGTGCAAGTGTTCAATGTCTCGCTCACTACATTTGTCTGACAGTTTTACTTATTGAGCTTCTGAAAAGTTGGATTTTTTTGCATGACCTTACAGAAAATAAGGCATAGCTCAAATCTCCATAGTGATAACACTGTTTTTTTTTGGTGGCGTGTTATACCTCTAGTATATGTCTCAATGTATTTGTTTGTTTCAAAAACTTAAATACATTGATCAAAACCAAAAATAAATAAGGCAGTATATGCATTAATGTAGCACTGAAATTAATCAAAATACATATAATAGCTAAGTATGACACAATGATTATTTTCGTTTGTCACACTTTCAGTACATTTTACCAATAGTCTAAGAACGCAACTTTTACTCATAGTAATATTATAAAGTATTCATGCCTTTAAGATCTCAATACCTCCTCCACCACCGTTACTTTTTCAATACCATTTACTGATTTCTAGAAAAGAAACAAGAGCCAATTGTCACATGAGTTATCTATTGCTTTCATTTTTGAGACAAGTAACATGCATACTGTTTACAGCATGATGTTCATGTGGTTCAGATTTAAAGAGAAAAAAGAAAACATCTTGATGCAGTATTTAGTCACTTCCACTTTCTAAGAATCATCAGATTTGTGCCAGATTTGTACCAAAAAAAAAAAAAAAAAAAGATGTTAAGTGAATCCACCTGCAGTAGGGGCACAATAAGTAGTTATACGTCTGATTGTGTGTGAGTGTAAAATACCCCGTCAATAGCAGCTCTTGTTGTTTGGGTGGAGGTGCCAGGTTTTTCCCTCCACATATGGGCCAACTCTGCAGCAAACACAGATTGGAGAAGAATTAAGACACCCTAGTTTGGAAAAGCTGCAGGACAAACATTCCACATATTGAACTTGACTAAACGACTTCATATTTCCAAACCTCTTCCATCTTATGACCTCAGCTTGAAATTTTCTGGCCGTGACACACAGACATGCCCATAAGGATGAGCATGTGTAAAGGAAAAGAAGAAGAAGAAGAAGAAGAAAAAAGAAAACGCTCACATTTTGGCTTGTGTAGCTCATGGAGACTTTGTTGTGTTTGCTCTGCTGTGGTGCCATCTCTCTGGTTTGGCCTCCCACAGATAGACAGTGATGATTTACAAGTATACCAGCTGTGTGTGTGTGTGTGTGTGTTGGTCTGATCTGCCACTGATCAAACAGCTGATCTAAGCTACAAAGCCTGTGCAAAGCCTCTAACTGCCCTCACCTGTTCCTAAAGTTAACACGCCATCAGCAGGCCGATGGTCAGACTTGTGTCAGCGTCGTCATTGCGCTGCAGATGTCAGTCTGTGAACTTAAATGCACCACGACCACGACTAATAACATCCATTTAAATGCAAATAGCGGCACTAGGGTCCACTTTAAACTCTGATTTCAACTGGCTTTTTAGTGTCGGTGGCAAACATTAACGGACATGCATGAGGAGGCTGGCTATTGGCTGTACTCGCTTTAAGGTGTTCTCAGGTTAAGCCGTTTATATTCGTATTAGATTTTTTTTTTTTTTTTGTAATGTGATATCCTTACAGCTATGAGTAAATCCATTTACAAACTAATCCTGCAGCTACTGTGGTCCACCAACCTCACAGCATCAGTCAGTTATTTTGAATACAGTGAAATGATATTAGGGCACCATAACACAGACTGGTCAGAGAGAAAAATACGGATTTAAGAACAGGTTCAGGCTCACAGTGGAAGTGATCACATATGGGTTAAAGCTGTTAAAAGCTCACTTTTCTCCCAACATCTATAGCACTGTTAAATAAGAAACTAGGCCCTTAAACTTCTTCTCCTTTATCTTACTCATCTGTATTTGCAGGCTGGGTTTTTGAAACTACCCATGTTCTTATTATTACTTACTTTCCATTTCTATTACATCCATCATGGGTTGATTACATTGCATATAGATCTAATAACGACTCGAATTCTTTTATTGTCTGTATTGTGAAAATAGTGATTTTTTCCCCCCACACAATGCAATTACTATGCATTTAAGTCCTATTCTATTCAAATTAATTCATTTTATTGCATTTTAATTGCTAGATCCTTAAGTGGAAGGTGCAATAGTAGATTAGGTGGATAACATAACTGCGATTATGCTGACTGAAAGATGTTGTGGCTGAGTGCATTTGTTTCCAATTGTGAACGTTTATCCTGACCAAATACATCATTATTACAAATGAATATTTAATATTTTACCCAAGTGTGAGTTTTAGGTTAATTATCAGCCATAAACTCTTGATGGTGATATATAGAAACAAATATGAATACATGTTTTGTTGCAAACACATTTATGTTGCAACTACACAATCCCAGATATCTCTAAATGTCTGGGTTTTTCCCCTCAGCTGCTCAAAGCTATGGTTCCAATAATGTGACTTGAATGCAGCTTTAGTCTGCTTCCTCCAGTAGCCTCACCAGGCAGTTTCCCAAAAACTGAAACAAAAAGTCTGTGCAAACACTGAAATAATGAGATTATGTAATATCAACTGACTCACCAGTTGTGGTGTTAATTACAGTTTTAGATTTGTTCCCTATAGTTTCTGAAGAAGAGAAAGTGATTTTAAAGCCTCAGGTATGAAACAGCCCTGTATGAACACTGAACTACTACTAGATTACTAGAAGTAAAGCACTTAAACAACATTTGTATTAGAATAATTGAATGCCAGCTGTGTTTCCAGCTGCATCGATTTACAGTGTACCTTACTTCAGAAAATGGGGGAACATTTTTTGCAAATTTCAACAAGTAGTTTTAATCCTTTTTTTTTAGTCTTTTGACCTTTGCAATTTAATTACACAAATGCAATTCCAGTGCATGTATGGAAGTATATAGAGGGAATAAAGAAAACACAAAACAGACTCATCATGTAATGGAAAGAATCTCCACTAGTGTGTAGACTTAATAAGAAACAGACAAACAATGAGCAACTGAAAATTGAGTTTGTACTATTGAGTTTAGCTCAAAGGCCCAAAACCTTTATTTGACTGATGACACTAAGGAACAGATTGTTTTTATGGAGGCACATTTTTATAGATGGAACTATGTAGGAATGGCTTTAGATCTAAAACAATGAAAGAAAAAGGCAAAATGTTCAGAAATAATTGTTATGCATTTCCATATGTTCCTCATTTTTTCAGATAAATCTGGGAGACACTAGAGACTCAAGAACCACATCTGGCTCTGAAGACATGGGTTCTCATGGGTAAATTGAGAACTGTTTTGTACAAGGTGAAACAGGCTTCACATGTGTCATCTACTATCTGTTTCAGTTGATGACACACATGCAGGTGTGGTTATCAAAATATATTTTAGGCCTATTAAGGACCTACAGAATCCCTGATGTTCAAAACACTGATGCACAAATGCAGCAATTTCACATTTAAGTGAAATTCGCCATTTGATAAATGTCTTTGCTACTTGGAATCTGATTAGT
The DNA here is from genome assembly GCA_020466265.1 of Siphamia tubifer. Lineage (NCBI taxonomy): Eukaryota > Metazoa > Chordata > Actinopteri > Kurtiformes > Apogonidae > Siphamia > Siphamia tubifer. The sequence continues at coordinate 16,762,302 of CM035790.1, forward strand.
TTTGTACCACCATCAGCTAATATCATTGTGCCAAAAAGATTTGTTTTGGTCTTCAGAAGACAAGCAGAAGTCTCATCACTTAAATTAAAGCTGGAAGAAATGATTAAACTTTTTCTCTTGGAGATTATTTGGTTCTCACAGTTACATAAACTGCACCTGTTCAATAAGATTTGGCATCATAGAACTATAACTCAACTTAAATAGTGGTACAACTTATGAGACCTCCCTCATTGAGACAAGATGAAAAACCTGCAATAAGGAGGAGGATAGGATGAGTAATGTTATAGTGGGTGTTTAGCTCATCTGGATGAAAACGCGATGAGCTATTGCCATCGCGCTTCATCTGCCGTCCATCAGTCGTCGTCCACAATTCACTAAAATCACTTCTCCTCCCTCAATTCTCAACAGATTTCAATTCTGATTGATGCATTAGATAGATCTAAGCATTAGGCACAATACTTATCACTTTGTTTTTTGAAATTGTAAACAATTTGTTTACATCTTTGTATATTTTTCCAGTCTTTTACTAAAATCACTTCTCCTCCCTCAATTCTTAATGGATTTCAATTCTGATTTTATGATCTATTGAATGACTCCTTTTTGTTGATTGCAAGACATCACAGCTGTGTGGTCTGGGTGAGCATAGGGCCATTGGCACTACCTTTTTATGTGTATATTTAGTTTTCTGCACCCGTTTTGTTTACCATAGGTTTAATTTCACAAACTAATAATGGATGTTTTTCAGCTGAATTCTTCAATTAAAAGATTGATGAATTCATTGCATGTGTTGTGTCTTTCCGTGCTTCCTCTTACCCTGTGTGCTTGCTGGCGGCCCTGCTGTGCTTTGCCAGCGTTGACCAGCCGCTCCCAGAGTTTGGGAGGGACGCTGGAGATGTGGCAGGAGCAGGTGATGGCCGAAGAGTGGAGGGGAGCCAGATAGGGGGTGGGCAGAGAGGGCCATCCAGGGGTCTGCAGGTCAATCACAACCAGCTCTTCTTCTAGTAACACTACCAATGCTGAAGGGTCATCAAACTCTGCGAAAACGGCGGGCATATGAGAGTATTTAGAGTAAGTCATCGTGACATGAATGAAAATTGAGGAGAAACACAACCACAAGTTACACACCTTTATCTGGCTCAATGCTGTGGATAGTGAAGAAGTCGATGACTCTGGATGTGAAGTCGAGGGTGATGTGATCTTTATCCTGCTGAATGGTTAGACAGTGGCGGTCACCGTAACTCGCTCTGGGCATCCCTCCACTGTATAATAATACTGGAGACCTGCAGCATTGCAGAATGGGATAGGGTCTTAAGTTTTAAACAGTGGCTCTTGCGGGGTGTGAGGTAAAATGTTTTGCATATGTGGTAACATCAGATTACTTACCCTGTCTGTGTCGTCCTCCACAGGATCTTACTGATGGCCTTACAGGGAAATGGACCTGATGGAGACAGGTATTTTTGAGATACTAAAAGTAAATGAAAATTCCAGACTTTCTTGACTCCAGGGTTCCTACAGAGTCTTTAGAGAGAAATCTCAAGCAAATAGCTGTTTTAGTCTGTGTTTTTATCATTGTCTGAATCATTCTTGCAATAACCCATACTGGACAGACATGTAAAACCTGACCTTAGTCTGATCCAGATTCACAAATGTTGGTCAGGAAAGTGTGTGCGTTATGTCTGTGTTCTCACCATATGGTATAGTGGACGACACTGGCTGCTGATTGCAGGTGTTGCCGTTGGTGACAGGCCAAACGGCATAGCCCCCATCGTTATGTGAACTGACAAACAAATTTCCAGAACGTTCCCATACCAGACTCTCCAGCTGCTGCAGGGGTGTTCACATACAAATGGAGCCATTAGATCCAGGTCATAGAACTGCAAAATCCCAGCTAATATTTACACAACTTATATAGGAAAGAGTGTTTATCTTTTGACCTCAAAATGACAAATAGTCAAGTGACTCAGCAGAAACAATGGTTTTATCACTTTAGAGAAGACATGTCTGAATTCTTTCCGATGAAGGGTAAAACATTAAGCTAAAAATAAATGTTATGAGATCACATCTTATTAAATCGTAATGTATTAAATTGTATCATTCCAACTCTTTAATAAAAATTCTAACTAATAATCTGTTTTAATGTGATTAAAAGTGATTATTTAAATGTGTTTTGCTGAGTTTACACTGTGTATTTAGGAAAAATAAAGGTTTTATAGTATTTACTGAAATTACATTCTTTCAAAATAGCCACCATTTCCACAAAAGAGAAAAACTGCAGAAAAACTATTTCTGTAGGGGGAAAAAAACTGTCTAGACTTTGTAATCAGTATGTCCCTCCATTCTGACTCAAATACTCCACATGTGAGCATTACTAAAAATGCAATTATCTAATTCAGATGAGTCATGCTTCATATTTTCACCCCTTTCTGTTATTTAGAAAGACATTAAATATGACTTTTACAATCAAAAGCTGGCAAGAGAGGAAAAATACTATAATTCTTCCTGGATGAAACCACGTGTCATTTAATAGTTTTGTCATATAATATTTCAACCACACTATGGCATACAATTCAGATTTACCCTTTAGCTGTAGAACATTTACAAGAATGTGGCCCATGTAACCTGCAGACCCTACATCTTTGCAATCTACAAGTCAGACTAAAAAAGTGCATTACAGACTCATCTTGTCTAAACCAGGTACCTGCTTGCCCAGAAAGAGCTGGTCGATGTGACGGCTGCTCAGATCCCACAGGACCACCAGGCCCCTACTGTAGCCAATCAGGATTTTTCCCGCCTGCTGAGGATGTTCCTGAAGAGCCTCCACCGGCCCTAATGACTTTCCACATCTGTAGTCATCGGGAAGGCTGGAAAACAAAACATTAGACTTTATTTGACATCTGCAGCTTGTCTGCTCAGTGGGCTACACGTCACAATATCAACAAATAAGCAAATACTCCTCACTGATGAGGAGTGAAAGTACATGGGCTGTGTTTTCAGTAAATTCTGCCAGATTGTGCAAGAAGTGCATCCATAGTAAAAGCCAGACAGTTTGTGCTATGTTTGCGTGCATGTTATTACAATGTGCAAAACACTTTGTAAGCTGTCAATCAGATAGTTCATCAAATAGTTCTCAATGAATGGGAATGGAATGAGTCTATCCCTACTCAAACTGGACCTGAAGACCTCCATGTGACCTCTGGTCATTTGTAATAACAGTGGATATCATTTGTGATCAAGATGAAATTTCACCACAAGTTACCAGCCATATTTCAGTAAATAGAGGCCCTACAATGATTGACATCTCTGATTTTGTGGTATTTCCAATTTTTTCCCCTTCCTCTGTACATTTATTCATCTTATATTGTGGTTTATTATAGAGTCTGTGCTGGTGATGAAAAACATTGAAGTTTTAAAGGTGTTTTGTGTCATGTTGACAGACATTGACTGAAATAGCAAATCCTTCAGAAGAGCAAAATGACAGCTACAGTACAGACCATTTCTCTGCCTTTCAACAGTTATTTGAAGTGGCCAACCTTGACATAACGAACAGGGAATAATATCAATACATTTGCATTAACAAAAAAAACAGACTTAACCCTTGTGCGGTCCTTCGTGAAAGGCACACTGGCTGTGTCCTACAATCGGGTCTTAAAGACCCAGATTCCAAAGTTCAGTTCCATAGACTCATCACCCCACCCCCCAAGGATATATTACTGTTTTCAGTAGTAAGCAGTGGCATCCTACAGTACGTATAAAAAGGTACATTTGTGAGCCACCGGGTCTCTTTGACCCGAAGGACCGCACAAGGGTTAATTTCACAGATGTAAGGCCATTGTTACTAAATCATCAGAAGTCCCAATGTGATACTCATCCTGTACGATGACATGGCTATTTACATCCAATCCAAACCCCCTTTAGACAAGCTGACATATTTCTGAAGTTTCATACTGAACTGAAAAAGTTTCCCAAAAGGTAATTTGAAAGCTTGAAACCTCTGATTTTGGACTCTAGATACAAACAGCACAACAAAAGGTGAAGAAAAACTTAAATATAGAAAGTAACAACTGGATTGGCACAAAAAAACCAAGAACAATCTAGAGCTAAGCTGCTGGAGCATGTGAATCTGTTAGCTATGCTGTTATTTAGCCAAGGGGACTGCTGTAAGGTAGCTGGTGTATTTGCACATTTCATGACTTTGATAGAATTGTTATCAAACAACTATATGTATTAATATTTATCAAGTAGCTAAAATAATTGATATTTATCACTACACTGTCAGCTGATATAATCATTTCATGTTTTCTGGAAGCTTCTGTTTTATCCTTCACTCTTCTCCAACTCCACCAGTTTATTTCCATACAATAAAAATGAGAACATCCATGTTGTGGATCCAGACAAAATTGCAGACCACAGACCAATGAGGGACATCCCAGGGGGATCATCCACTTCTTGGTTCGTGGTTGTCTTTAAGAAGTTACACCATTTTTCTACTAAACCACCAGAGGTCCTAATGTTACACTAGTTCTGTACTCATCATCAACTCTGTTTTCCTTGTTTCTAGTTGAATGTTTGTTTATATTAGGTTTAAGTGTGATTGTGTGTATGATGAAATTGTATGATAAGAGCTATGAAAAACTGAAGCCAAATTCCTTGTATGTGTTCACATGTTACGCCAAGAAAGCCGATTGTGAGCTTAATATGGTTATTTACATGCAATCCTTACCCGCTTTAGACCAGCTGACATCTGTCTGAAGTTTCATACTGAACTGAAAAAGTTCTAACAGCAAATTTGAACGCTTGAAACATCTGATTTGGGACTCCAGGTACAAACAGTGCTGGCAAAGGTGAAGAAAGTTTTAAAAGGAGATGATATACAGCATGGAAAGAGGGATCTTAAAATATCTATAAAGTAATTGAAATACTTTATACTTATTATGCTGAAATCTTTACTGCAATCCTCCATCAATTCATTTCTATATAATCAACATGACGACCATGTTGTGTACCGTACTGCAGACCACAAATCAATGAGTGGCGTCACAGAGGGCTCATCCACATCTTTTTGTTTTTGTGTTATCACTTTATTTTTTGTTGACTTTTGTTCCATCAGCTAGTGACCTCTGCACCACCTGATCCTGTGGCTGTGTGTGGTTGTCCTTCAGTAAGAGATAAGACCATTTTACTACTAAATCACCAGAGGTCCCTGTGTTACACTCCACATGTATGAATACAGGTCAAGATGGCTATTTCCATCCAATCCTAACCCTATTTAGACCAGCTAATATCTTGCCTGAAGTTTCATACTGAACTGAAAAAGTTCTAACCCCAAACTTGAAAGCTTAAGATCTTTGATTTTGGACTCAAGTTACAAACAGTGCTGGCAAAGGTCAAGAAAAAATTTAAATACAGATGATATAGAGCATGGAGAGACAGATCTAGGGAAAACAAAATCTGGATTGACACAAAAAACAACATAAACAACAAAACTCCGATGGAGCTGAGCTGCTGGAGCATGTGAACAAGACATTCCTCTGAGGCAACAGAGGAATGTGGAGCAGGACACACCCTTGAGGTGTCAGAGGATTCCCAAAGTGAAGGACAGAGAATGGAAAAAGAAGGAAGAAAGATGAAGAAGAAGCAGAGGGAGTGGAGAGAAAGAACAGGAGGACTGTCATTAAAAACAAATAAACAACCAAACAAAGGCAGAACAGACAGCACTGCAGAGTTCTGGGCTTTTTACTGCAGATGAGCTACAAATCTTGCAAAGGAGATAGTGGACCTGCATGGCTCTCACACACACACACACACACTTTGGACTGCTTTAGTAGGGTTCACGGAGGGAAGATCCTCTCCGGAAGCACAGAGGCAAAAACATTCCCAACAAAGCCTTCCATTGTCTCCATCTCCCCGTTCAAGTATTTTTAGGGAATCCAGCATCCTGCTACAGAGTCCCGGTGATGAGCCCCTGTGTCTGTGTGAGCGCACATGTGTGTGTCTGTGCACGCTGGAGACTCAGCTGAAACACTTCCCCAACCGGAACACTGCATTTTGGCAACTGGTACAAAGCATCACTGTGTACAACTATGCTCCTTTGCACACAGCTTACAAGACACACACACACACACACACACACACACACACACACGTAGGTCTTATCACAGCCCTTGTTAGGCCTCAGTTCTACCCACTTCCCTAAACAAGCTTGGTTAATGAGGGGTTTGGCTGAATTCTCCAGACAATCACACAGCAGCATAAAAACCAAACAGCTGAAGGTCTGTGACAGTTCCACTGAGTCAGGGCAAGAAAGTATGGAGGAAATTCTCTTCAAAACAGCAACTTTGAGGTACAAATCAGCACATTATCTGCATCTGAGTCAACAGCAGCATAACTTGTCAGATGGTGGGAATATTAGTCTTCAGTTTGACATCTCTATGCTTCAAACAGCATGCAGGAGACCTGACTGTTGTTGTGGTCCCTTAACCACATGAACCTGACCTGCATCGTGTCTGCTGGGGTCAAAAGGTCTATTGGTCTCTATGTGAAAGTGTGTGTGTCTGACCTTCTCAACAGGAGATGTGAAGGGAGGAAACTAGAGTGTTTGAAGGAAAGGAAGACATACTGTGACTGGAGAAGAGACAAGTGGGTTAAAAGAGGAGTGGAGGAGTAACGAAGTAGGATCTGCTGCGAAAATATGTGATTAATTTCTTCTTTTTGCCTTTCTTCCTCTTCCAAGGAGAAACGGCAGAAACATGAAACTGAAACGAATGTGGCTAAATTCTATGACTAACTCCAGTTGATTTTCATTCAGAAAATGTCCATTTGTGTTTGACAATACCAAGACATTCTGGTGTCATTCCCCGGGGTTGTGTACACTGTGACCAATAGCTTCTCTGACAAGTTGGATATTCTGAACTCTTGTTAAAAAAAAAAAAATAAAGAATAAAGAATAAATAAATAAATAAATAAATAAATAAATAAATACTTCTGTTTACAGAGCGAGACTGACAACAAGTCTATCAGAACAATACAATAACAATAACAATACAATAATAAAAGTCAGTTTTTATTTTATTTTAGACAGTTTTTATTTTTATTTTTTATTCTGATTTTATGATTGATTCTTATGTCCGATGGCGAGCTTCTGCATCGGAATTTCACTGAATGTGGTGGATATTTGTGACAATAAAGTGACTATTCTATTCTATTCTATTCTATTCTGCATTAGCTGGTGTTAGAATTCATTCAGACTGAATTACATAATCTGTTAGTTAGCCTGCTAATTAGCTCAGGTGACTATATTACAGATATCAAACACAAATATACATTTTAATATTTATCAAGTAGTAGTAAAATTTTTCTGTACATTTCCATTTCATCCTACATTCTTCTCCAACTCCACCAATTTATTTCCCTACAATCAACATGATGACAACCAAAACAAAACTACCGACCACCAACCAATGATTGACTTCACTCAGTGTCACCGTTTTATTTTTACCCCACCCACTGAAGGGGAGAGGGGTATTGTTTTTGAGTTGTTTATTGGTTTGTTTGTCAGTTTGTTTGTTTGTAAGCAGCTTTACGCAAAAACTACTGGACCAATTTTAATCATATTTTTAGCGAAGGTACAAGGTAGTCCAGAATAGATCCCATTAAATTTTGGTGAATGTAGGTCAAAGGTCACAGTCACCAAAAATGTGTTTTCGTAATGACAAGAGACAGGGCAAATCAGGTAAAATGTGTGCAAGGGGGACAGGGTTTGTTGTGTCGGGCACCACATGTTTATTGAATGTTTTCCATCAGTTACTGACCTTTGCACCACCTGATCCTGGGGCAGTGTGTGGTTGTCCTTCAGTAGGAGGCGGGGTAACTCCAGGAAATACACGCCTCCCCCCTCTGTTCCAATACAGAGCAAGTCACATGACCTCAGCAAGAGGAGGACAGTCACCCGAGTGGCACTGAGGTAAAAAAAAAAAAAAGAGACGTGCAAGTGAGCGCCTGTTTCTGTTTAACTCATTAACTCTGTTTAATTCTGTGCTCTGATGCTCCACCTGCAGCTCTCTATGCCAGGTCTTCCTGGGAGGCTATAGTTCCCTACTTCCTGCAGACAGACCACACCCTCTTTTTTGACCCCTCCCACTTCTCTGGAGGGTCCTGCCACCAGCTCCCACAGGTGAATTGTGTTGTCATCCAGTAGCGATAGCAGCCGGCCCTATCACAATGGAAGAAGACATAACATTTTATGTCAAATACGCCGTAGTCTGAAAAGTCACACTCAAAAAAAGGGGATGGAACGCACCTGCCCAGGTAGGAAGTGAATCTGTGTGACGGCGGTGGTGTCTTTATGAAGACCTGTGAACTCCACACCAGGGGCCCCGTAGCTGTAAGGATCCCGTCAAGGAACTACATAACCCTTTACCAGTTCATGGGCAGTGACAGAAAACACACACACACACTTACTCCTGATTTCCCATGTCTGCTGCATTAGCAAAGATCAACAGAGCCGACATGGACAGAACATCACTGGACTTCACACTCATGTTGCAAATGATAAGCTTTACACAGGGTTTGTACAAATTTTTCCAAGATCAAATACAAGAACTTTTAATGGTCATTTTCAAATTTTCAACCACTTATCACCGAGGTTAAATACGTATCTACAGGAATACATATTCTCAGGACTATGTTTTCACTATTTATCACAATGATGCACATATTATGATATATATATATATATATATATATATATATATATATATATATATATATATACACACGACACTTTTTTGCCCACTCAAACTGCTTTATATTAGTGATACATTCATTCACTCTCACATTCTCGCTCTGGTGGTGGTAAACTACATATGTAGCCACAGTTTCCCTGGGGCAAACTGACAGAAGCGTGGTTGCAATTTGCATCTACAGCCCCTTTGACCATCAATAAACAAACATTCATATATCAGTGTGAGTGGCACTAGAAGCAAGAAGGGTGAAGTGTTTTGCCCAAGGACACAACAGACCGACTAGGTCAGAGCAGGATTTGAACCGCCAACCCTTCGGTTTTTGGACTACCTGCTCTACCAACTGAGCCATGGAACATAGCAGGCAGATTGAAATCTGTTACACATCCTTCACATTTTCTTGCTAACAAACATGATTAAACAGATGACAGGGAGGATCAGAAAGTAAGACTATGAACATGGTTAAAAGAGTTCTGAGCTGTAAACCAGCACAAGCATACTAGTTAGGTATAATAGTGGGGAAGAAATTAGAGCACTCGAAGAAAACTCACAGCAATTACCAACACCAGATGACGCAAATACTCAAAACCACTAGTGTGTGTGTGTGTGTGTGTGTGTGTGTGTGTGTGTGTGTGTGATCTTTACAGGGTCCTCCCATTGTTAAACCAGTAAATGACGCTGAACTGAATGAAATGAAGACTACTCTGCGAACAGCAATATACACAACGAGGCTAAATTGGGATAAACTGAATAAGCACACACCCGCTAGCAGTTGTGTGGAATAACACACAGACACACTGCTTACATAAATCTGTTGGAATGTGGATTAAAAATGGTGGAAAAATACAAGAAAATGTAGGTAGTTGTCAGTTTGACACACGCCTGAGCCAACACCTGGTTTTGTAGAGTTCAATAACAAGCTTTTTAATTGCCGTCTGTTGTGGGATTGTCTCCACTAAATCTCCTTTCTTTCATCCATTCTACCTTAAAACTCAACTTGCTCGTCGTCTTCCAGCACCGCTCCCCTGGAGGCCCCGATGAGTGTTATACTAGCATTCCACAGTGCTGTCACTTCCTGTCGCCAGGTTTTATTCACTGCAATAACACATGCCTCAGACAGCTGGAGGTGAAGGTGTGAGGAGAACGTTTACTCACGGGTCATGAACCAGTAATGCATGTCCAGATAAAACTGAGTGACACAGACATTCACGGTTGATTAGCGAGTGGGTGCATTTCCTACTTACTCCTGTAATTTAACCAAAAGTTGAAGTGAGACAAAAACTATTTGGACAAATGTGTCAAACAGCTGCAATACAGCAAGATAAGAAGAGTAAAGTAGAGTGGAGGTTTTTTTATTTATCATTTTTAAGACCGTCATTATAACAGTTCACCTAGGTGTCTTCATGTTTTAATATTTGCCCATTAATTACACTGGTCTACAAGTCAAAGAATAAAACTAATGGCATTTTCCCACATGTGTGTTTGTGATAAAGAAAAGTCTTAAAGTTGGTTGGCTTAAATTCCCAAGATAAGTCTTGAATCAAAATGTGAAATTCTTACAATTAACAAGAGAATAAATAGGGTTTACACCAAAAGAATCTTGGTCTCAGATCTACTTCAGAACACTGTCTGCACATTATGATATATTCACTTTACAGGTTCTTTCTCCTGGAATATTTACTAATTCATCGTACAATGTACATAAACCACCAAATGTGTAATAACACACAATTGTATATAATAATAACATGAGCTAACCAGTACTTTTGTAGCTTGTTTTATGATTCATCTTATTAAAATATGTAAGATTTGCAACATTTAATGTCTAAAGCAGATACTTTGTGAGTGTTAGTAGAAAAGACTTGGCAATTTCACTGTATTTATTATCAGAAACAACTCTAAATATCCATAATAAAACTTTTTGAGGTTTCAGAAATAAACTTTCAACTATTTTACACCTGCTCAAACATGCTTTCTGATCTTCAACATTCAGTATCTACATTATGACATATTTTTGGTTATTTCCAGGCACTTCATAGCCTGCGTGGAAGTCTCTGAAACCTTTCCTTTCTACTTGTATTAGAATCCCCCTAAAGTCTTAAATGGTGTCAAAAAGCTCAGGATCTCAGTTTTCTGATATTATTTGAACTTTGTGAATAACAAACTGCTCAGGAGTCACAGCACTTTGAATACTATAGCGTGCAAAATGCAGCATCGGAAAGATTAAGACATTTTAAGGCCTAGAGTTCACATCATTGGATTTTAGATTTTATATGAACCAGTAGAAACTCTGAAGTATAAAAATGTTATTTCTGTAAGCATCCAAGTGGAAAAAAAAGTGATGAGGCATATTTGGGCTTGAAAAAAAAGGAGAAAACCCACTCCTCTGTAGAGAAAAAAAAATAAAGACATAAATAAGAGGTCCTGAAAACAGATGGACTGCAGTGGTTTGTAGCTATTAAACAGCAACCACTGCACATTCATCACAATACGACACAGCATTTTCACAAATGTTACATGGCTGTGCAAAGAGAGCTGTCAGAGCATGAAGAGAAAAATAAGACCACTAATGACTATTTAAGACTGGGTCAGAGCCTTGACACTTGGCTGGTCTGTGCATCCTCTGACAGGAATCAGACCGCTACCGTCTCCCATTTCAAACTTTGTCGTTCCACACAAGCCCAAGTAAACACTGCAAGTTGAACGGGCAGCGGAGGAGCTATCGAAAAGTGCGGCACAGGCAGCACTGTTTAAGAGAAAACGCAAACAAAGCCAGAGTGTGATGAGAAAACCTCACAGTCAACTCCACTGGGGCGCAGCGTCACACTTCCTGATAATGGTGATGTCAGTCGACAGCTGGTGGGGGGTGGGGGTTCCCTGGTGATGATGTCATCACCTCCCCACCATGACAGCTGCGAACGGAGGAGTCCTGCTTCGTATAACCTCATTACAAGTGTGTCTTGTCTGGATTAAGCTCCTCCTGCTTCCATATGGACTCTGCACACACCTTCAGTAGTAATGGATACGTAATAACAGCACTATAGAGAAAACAGCCCATTCATTCATTCATTAGAAGATACAGGGATAAACACTAGGGATTTCCATACCATCACAAGGCAAGGATACAACCTTTAAGCTATTTTGGGCAACACCTAAACTACAATAGCTTTATTTTTGTTATTGAAATTATCTTTTTTTTCTCCTGTTTTTCATCTACAAGCAAGTTAATAATAATGGTCCAATATGATGGGATATTAATAAACCTTTTTTTTTCATGTAAAATTGCTCCACTTGGACCACAACCCCCTTTCACCAGTGTGTCAAAGTCTTCAACAAACTAAAACACTATTTATCTAACATTTGGGGAAAAATAAGTAGCAGTTTAGTCAAACAACAACATTTTCTTGGGGGAAAGCACCCCAAAATCCCATAACCACAGAACCTAAATACCATTAGAAAGCTAGGGAAAACCCTGGATGCCTGTGTGTGGACTAACATTTGTCTGTTGACATAAATGTACCATCATCTTTGATGAATATTCTGATGTGGGTTGAACTGAACTCAGAGAATGATAAATGAGGTCTTTACAGATTGTAAAATTAGGAGGGATGCAATTATTTTCTTTACGATTTCTAACAATTTAGTAAAGTAACACAATGACCTGAAGACAACCTATTGAGGCAAATGAAAGTAGATTTTGAGATCACTTGAACATTCTCAGTGATGTTTTCAGCCCTATTTAATATTAGCATTCACATGTTTCCAGCATATGATCCTACCCTGTGCATTATCTTTTTGGTCTAAAATATTACTCTCATCTGAAAAGCTGTCCATTATATTTAATATTGCTTATACAGAAGTCCAACTTCTGTCAGTTAAAGCCAAAAAAAACTAAGATGAAAGTTATTAAGTAGATCTTAGGTCTTGTCATGGACAAAGTCATCAGTCGAAAAGTGAATTTAGTCTGACAGTATTCGATAAAAGGCTCAGCCACATTTGCCTTTACTTTTGATGGGTGCATTTTTTTTAAAAACATATGGCAATTAAATATTTTGATAAAGATCAAATAATGCTTAAATTGAAAAGATGTGGATGAAAAACATCCCAGAAATGATAGATGAAAGGAGCGGCTGCAAATACCCAGGATGCCTCACCAGGAACATCAGAGGTTTGATCCACAGCTCAAACACTGCAACAACAAACCCTAAAGGCAGTCAGGTCAGTGGTTGGTAAAGAGCTGGAAACACTGACTCAAAGCTGTAATTCAAAGGCCTCTTCAATCCCGTTTGGAAATGAAAATGTAAAGCATCAATAGAAGTGATGAAAACAACCACAGATATTCACAGTGTGTGTCATAAAAGCAAGAAGAGATGAAAAATACTCTTTCAGATGTGGAGGGGAAAAAATGCATAATGCTTAGAATGCTAAAATGAATGCACACAAGAGGATTATTCAATAAATTTTCAAGCGTGAGTAAGTTATTTAATTCACCAGAGAAACCTGTTGATGCACACAATGATCTCACTGGCAATCTGTGCAAAGAGCCTTGGATTTTCTGTGTGTGTAATGTGTAAAGATCTACAGCCCTGTTCACTAGTAAACCCTGAAATGCACACAATGAAGGCCTACAGTAACTCATAATCACTGAATCACTGTCTCTTCCTCGCACACACACACAAACACACAAGTGTGATTGCCCGGTGATGCAGAGAGAGAGAGCGTTAGCAAGGATAAAGCGATTTCACGGTCTGAATACAGACAAACAGAAGGCATTGTCCTCCGTGCGGACACATAGGCAACAGTGAGCGCACACACACACACACACACACACACACACACAGATATAGGCATGCACATGAAGATAGGAATGGACAGGAAGGAAGGACAGATCACTGGAGCTGACCACACACAGAAAGAGAATCATAGAAATGCACCCAGAGAAAAAAAGTTCAGGCAACACAAGTTAAATTTCCACACTTTAAAAAGATGACATCGTCTGTTCAAATGTTCTCCAACTGCCTTTCTTCCCAACACATGCTACGCACTCTCAAACTCTTCAGATGTCTGGCAAAATGAGAGTCTAACACAAGACAAGCCAAACAACTCCACCCACCCACTAGAGGAACAATCATGTTCATTTGCATCCCCACCCCCTCCCCCTCAGCTGGTACCTCCCCACCTCCCACTCCCCCCCCTCCCCCTTTTGTGTCCCACTCCCTCAGTGTTAAGGCTTGAGGCAGCCAAACCCTAAAACAGTGCATGCATTTAACTGTCAAACTACAAATGGTCTACAACCTGTTTACTAAGTGGGACCTCACCCTGTCTGTCAACACAGACGACCCATCCAACTGAATGTGTGGCCAACGCGTGTCCACTGGAGGTGTGACCCTTCACTGGCTTTACAGTCCACAGCTCACTCTGAATGGATCGCATCCCCTGTTGTTGACATTACTGCTCATGGCCACTTGTTGCAAACACTTTACAGAAGCACCACCAATCTCCACACATCCGCAGTGCCTTATGTTTTTGACACAGCCATCATCATTCTGCTGTGAATTTATAGTAGAGGTGTGACTACAATATGATTACAACATTCACATTTTTGAAAAAAAGATAATTCTAGGTGGGGCCAAGTGTCAAAGAGGAAATATATTAGTATATAAAATGTTATAATGATGCCAAATATGACTATTTTTATTCAAACAAAGACACTCTAAACTTGACCCCTTCATGACTCTAGGAAGACTTTGTACATAGTTTGAGTTGTCAAATCTATGAAACTGACCCTTCAATGCCAAAAGAGGGTGTAACTATATTATTATAAGATTTTATAGCGGTGCTTCCCATACTTATTCAGCTCAAGACCCTAACTTACAAAGTACATCATTGATTGTGCATTTACATTTTTACAAAATGTTCCACCGTTAACCATCTTTTTTTTGTTGGTCTTCTACATAATTTTTGGTGTGTTAAAACTTTTACTTGTGCTTTTTGCATTATATTCAATCTTGTTACATCATGTCCATCTTGCTTTGCCATTTTCATCACATGGCTTTATGATACATTCATAAACTCATCCAAAGAACACTCTTCCATTTCAAATAGTTGAATGATTCATGTGTCATATTACTATTACCTAATTTGCTCTTGACTGGTGACTGTACAAAAAACAGAATCAGACACTGCCTTAAGTCAGGTACTGACCCCGAGATTGTAAAACACAGCTTTTTTTTTTATTTCTTCATTTACATTTTATAATGTATATAATGAATATTGGCTTCCATTGTGCAGAATGACTGCATGAAGTTGACATTGTAAGAGCATGTAATATGATAGAATTGTATCTCGACTTACTCTACAACACTTTCCCCAAAAATAATTATGTATACGTGTTGGGGAAGAATCTGAAAAAAATAATGCCAATGTCCCTGTGCTCATCCAAACCCCACAGCTGTTATGTCTTGCTATCAACAAAAGGGAGTCATTCAATAGATCATAAAATCAATCCAACTGTGTGTATTTATCAACAAATGCCAAAAACAGTGTGAATGGTGTCGGAAGCCCCCAAAGCTCTTCTGGGGTACCATCTGACTGAACAAAAGTAGGTAACTGGGTAATGACATATTACTGTAGCTAAAGATGTTAAATGCTATGCAGGAGATTGTTGGTGGCAACTATTATTGGGGCAATTAATTTCTTTGATCTTGATTGAAATTGAACTCAGTGACTCAATCAGAAATGCCATCTGTTGAGAATTGAAGGAAGAGTAGCGATTTTAGTGAGCAACTGGAAAAATAAATATAATAATGATAGGTTTTGTGGCCAGTGCTTAGATCTATTTAATGAATCAATCATAATTGAAATCAGTTAAGAAATGAGGAGGAGAAACTATTTTAGTGAATTCTGTACGATGACGGACAAAGCGCGATGGTAATAGCTCATCCCCGGATTAGCCAACAATAAAAACGGAGTTAAACAGAAGAGAAGCATTATATAGAACATTGAGTATTAGTGGTGCAGAGACTCTATAAAGACAGAGTGAAGGTGAAAAGAAAAAAGAAGAAAGGGTGACATAAGGGTGACTCACAGTCTGCGTCTAATTCAGGCCTCAAATGTACCGTAATGCAATATTGACTTGGAGTTATAGTAAAGACAAACTACACCAAAAAAAACCATGTGTGCCAACAAATGAGTCTGCAGCAAAACCCACAGTCTAAAAGCAAGAATCCAAACTAATTAATGTGAAATAAAAGCTGAACATTGCAAGTGGGAAATTCTGTTGTTTCATTAAAACTACAAAGCCATTGTATTTTAATGTCATTAAAGCCCAAACAAGCAGAATGTAAATTTATTGTCCTCACCACAAACTATTAAAACTTGTTGACCTAGCGAATGGAAAAATTAAGCAAGAATCCTTTGTGTTAAAGAACTGGAATAGTTCACGTCTCGGGATCATTTTGTTTCTATTTATTCACTTCTGATTTCAATATGGAACCACAGTGACTCAAGAAGTAAAAGTACACATTGCTCTACAATTCTAAATAATTACGTTGTGGCCCTTTGACACGATTGTTGCACTGGACTGGACGCATTTACTGCAAACACAAAGCAAGGTCGATAAAAACTGAACAAAGCCTCTGATCCTAGAGCCAAAAAACTGCTCTAGCATTCACAGATCAGGTCTGATGAATCAGTTCAACGCAGGGTGATCACAGTGGAGTGTCATTGTGTATGTGACCAACAGGATGTGAGACAGACTGAGGGAGAGCTGACAGCTTGAGCACACCCACAAACATTCACATCAAAGCGCTGCTGCATGTGTGTAAATATTAGCTCGGGTGAAAAAAGGCCGATACCGGAGCTCAGGGGCGGCAAAGTTTCAGGGTGACTCAATATGAACCGGTTTGACCAGATGAAGTCCAGTATCAGACATTTTGTGGAACTGATGCACGTACATGTGTAATCTAATACTGAAAGTTGCATTCTAAACCAGTGGGGGTCATGGTCATTTTAGTTCAGGGAACACGTACAGTCCAATATGATCTCAACTGGACCAGACAAGTATAATAATACAGGGTTCCTACAGCTCAGGGCAAGTTAAATTCACAACTTTTTAAGACTTTTTAATGTAGTTTTTTAAGTTGACAATGAACCAAAATTGAAAAGGAAAAAAAAAACACCACATGTTTATGTGAAAAAGCACCAAATGTTTATTTTAAATAGAACATGACTTTTTGGTCCAATTGCTGCTACATTCATGAACCATTTGCATCAAGAAGCATAACTTTGAAATTTTTAATATATAACACACACACACACTATATAAAACACACACTTTTTATTTCAAACTAACATGAATCTTACTAACGTGTCCAAATTTTTGAGTCTTTTGAAAATTTGATTTAAGACATTTTAATGCCAATTAAGGCCTTATTTTTAGAATAATGAATTCAATGCCTTTTAAGAGGATCCGCGAGACCCTGATAACAACAAAAAAAAGGTTAAATCCTATCATGAAAATTTTTACATCTACAAAGTTACCTTAAAAATCTAAATAAAATGAACAACCTGAAATCTTTTACACAAAACATGTTGTAACACAAAGAATATTTATAAAATTGCACTTCTCTCAAGACAGTGCAGGTTGTTCATTGTTTTTGTAAAAGGATAGTTTGTATGTGAAAAATGTTTTCTTTTAATTGCACTTTTTGTTTAACCACAAAACAAAAAACAACATTTTGAAGTAAGATTCATGAAGTTTATTGTCATACACAGTAGTGGAAAAAACCTTTTGGACACCCCATGCGTCATCGACCTCTGCAAAGTATTATTCTATTTTTCAAACCCACATGTCTTCTATATGCACACTATTCTATCAAGATCAAAGATGGACATTTCACATGATGAAACGCATCCAGGACATAACATGTTGAAACTGTCAAGAATGTAGTTTTGTTATTTTGTCTTATTAACAATTAACAAAAATAAATAAAATACATTTGTTTGCGTTTTCCACAAATATTTAATGATAATATCTTGTAATAAATATAGGTAAGATAATATAGATATAGAAAATATATATTTATATAAATGTTTTTCTGCACACTAGAATGGAGAAATTTAATTCTTAGTTTGTGCGTTTGCTTCACATAACTAACGTAAAACTAAACTATTATGAAATTAAGGAAATAAACTAAAATAACATTTTAAACTAAAATTACATAAAAACAATAAACTGTACACCAAACAAGTGGGGGTACAGGTAAAATAACACAAGTACTTTGCCAAAAACTAAAAAAAAAGACAAACAACCAGATTTAACATATTGAAAATATTTTTATATTTTTATTTATTTATTTATTTATTTATTTATAGGGTACTATGATAGTATTTCACCGCTTTGACCAACTTGAGATCAAATTACTCTGTATGTGGAACCTAAACTAAAATGATCTTCGGTGTAATCCCATGGGCTGGATTGGAGCTTTTTGGTGGGTGGGTTTTGGCCTGTGGGCCGTATGTTTGACACCTGTGTTCTAAACCATCATTAAACACGTTTATTTTAACAAAACTTGAAGTCCGATGTGCTGAGCTGCAGACTTTTAAAGCCCTTCAGGCTGCAGGCACTTCTCATCCCAGGCAACTGTGCTGGTTGTCTTGGAAACCAGCTCAAAAGCTCCCTTTATTAAGACTAGACTCAGCAACAAAGCTCTTACTCAATCTGCACACATGCACATACACACACATACACACAGTCACAGAGGGAGGGTTAACCCAGGCCAGCGCAACATGCATTCCACGACAGGAGACAGACTCCTCAAGATCACCCCCAAAACCCCCACCCATGATCTCTCTCAACACACACACACACACACACACACACACACATACACAACTCCACACCACATTGTCCCCTTCCCTTTGCTGAGCCCCAGTCTGTGGTCGAAGCAAAAACTCTCAGAGCGTAATATGACTCTGTCTTTATAAACATGCAGAGAGTGAGAGAACGAGAAAACGAACGAACAAGTGAGAAACTTAAGCAAGACACTGAAAAGAGGACATGTGAACAAGAGGAGAAACCGAGCCAGGATTCAAACTACAAATCTTGCATTTTTCTACTTTCTTTGAAACGGGGTGAATAAACTCTCCATGTATGTTTTTTGTTCTGATTCGTTTTAAATCATAACCTCACAATGCCAAAATTACCACTCTATAAACAGTGTACACATCAGTGTGAAGAATTTAACCACACATCTGGCACTACAGGATTAAAGTGAACTAGAAGGTGTGTTAGGAAGGACAGAGGTCAAAGCCAAGGCCAAGAATTTACTAGATTACTATGGAATGTGGACAAACATGACTGCAGTAATTCCAGTCAAATGTCATTATAAGAACTGTATAATAACCATCAGGTAACAAATGTTTAGTTGATGATAAATTTCACAAATAACTGCAGCTAATAATTTGTTTGGTGTCTTTTCATTTTATGCCACAACCATAATCGAGGCAATATTTAACTCTAAAACATTAAGTGGAGCCATTTATTAGTATTTAACACTGGAAAAATGTGTTTGCATTTCAACCTTTGTCAACAAAATCTGTATTGAGAAGACTGGACATGAATAATTTAAATATGCAAAGCCCATCATTGTCATATATATGAAGAGATTACAGATAATAAAAGGTACCAAAGGGTGCCCTAGTGGCTCACCTCTTATAATAGAGTGCATTTTACATAGTCTAACACCAGGGTTTGATTCTGACCTGAGACATTCTGTCTCTGTACTTAATCTGCCAGATAAAGTTACAACAGAAGTTACGGTATGTGCTTTGAGATAAAGAAGCTGCAAATGGATTACATCATTACATCTCACGGGAAAAATAATGTGAAAAATATGACTTTTCCTGACCAATTACCATGATTGTACAAAATAATTGCTGTAACCTCAAATAATTGTGGGAAGGCGATTATGTAATAAAGCATAAAGAGGCGCAAAGAGGCTTCATATGGGACCCTTTGGATGACCCCAAGGCTGGGGTTGGGAATTGCCATTTTAAAGGGTTAATACCAAGCTTCATTTCTGAAACAAGATACTGCATTCTGTTAAAATTCTTGCATAATGACTCATTTGCATAATTTCTCTGGGGCTGTATATTTCTCGATTTCTAAGAAATTCCAACAGCAGCTGGGACTCTGCGAAACGGTAGGATAACTAGTTGAATTTTTTCAGTATCAGTCATGTTGTTAAAGTAGGTATAGGCATGTAGTGAAGTTATTTAGCCTCCCTGTCAGTCTCTTCACACTCCCTCGCCTTCACTGCCTGTGTTTATCTCTATCTCCTTCCTCCCTTCATCTATCCATTTCTCTCTGGAGTGCCTGGTACCACCAGCCTCTCTCTCTCTCTCTCTCCCTCCCTCTCTCTCTCTCTCTCTCTCTCTCTCTCTAGGCTGCAGCTCAAAGAGTTGATTCTCCAGCCTAATGCATCTGTGTATACAACATATAGCCACAGCTCACTGATAAACATGTACAAATAGACATAATCACATATACATTTGGTATGAATGTACAGTCTGATCCAAATGGTGATGTTTTTCCGATATTGAATCCTGTTATATGCACTCTGCTGCAGCCCAAACACTCCCAAATATAACACGCGAGACGAGCCCGTAACACATGAGTCAGGCATGAAACATGAGGTACACATGCAAAACAAACTCCTCAGAATGCGTTTTCAAATACCAGACATTTGCCTTTTCTATGGGGCTGATGCTCACCCAAATGATCTGTAAACTGAGAGAAGACCCTCACAACAGCTGAACTGACACATGCCCACTGCAGACTAGGGCTACACTGGATTCAAACTGTAGGCAAATGTGGCCCAAATCTGATTTTTTTTGAACCTGTAACCTGTATCCAATCTGTTAAAATCAGTTTGAATAGCACCAATGTGATTTTTTTTTAAATCCAACCAAGGCCACTTTTATATGCAGCCCTGAATTTGATACACGTGATATTTTGCAGTACGACTTCAGTCTGAATGGCCAGGTTACGTTTATCTGATCTTTATGTCATTAAAATGCAGCAAACATCACAATTCTGCATCCCAGGAGGAGGGGTGGTGGAACAAATATAGACTAGAATAGAATAGGTTTATTTTCATTGTTTGTTGGTACAACGAAATTGTGGTGCTGCTCCAGTCCAACAAAATTATAATAAATTAATAAATGCAGACTAAAACTTGACACTATAGCAATAAAAAAAAAATACAATCAAGCAATAAACTTTTTTTTTTAATCTATCAATAGTGCAAATATATTTCCTACCATAAACACAATGCATGCCTGCATGGCCATGTATTACATCATTATCTCTTCAGTGCACGTGGGTATGACTTTTCGTCACCAATTTTTCACTCAAATCTGTACAACTGGAGTCATAGCCTACGTAAAACGAATCTGAATCTTTCAGTCATCACAAGCATGAATTCCTCCCTCACAGTGAATTTCAAAGTGTGCTTCACCATAAACACTCCTGTTTACAGGTGGAATCAGTAAACAGTCACTCGGGGCATTTTCAGAAATTTGTCGCAACGTGCACTTATGAAACTGGAGCTAGACACAGTTGCCGTAGCAGCAACAATAAACATGTCAACCAAGCAAAAGCAGATTATTTATGGTGAAGCACACTTCGAAACTGTTCGCCGTGAAAGAAGACGTTCAGGTGTATAATCATGGAAATACTCATGGATTCCTGATTCTTAGGCTATGACTCTGGTTTTACAGATCTGATCAAAAACTGGTGATGAACATTATAAGCAGCTTTAATGTGCAATATGAACAAACAAACACACACACAAAGAAATCAAATGAAGATTCGCTGTCTGAATATAGTCTAATGCAGAGGTGTCAAACATGTGGCCCGGGGACCGAAATCGGCCTGGCTATGGGTCCAATCTGGCCCCTGGGATGAATTTGTGAAATTCAAAAATTACACATAAGATATTAATATGTAAGAAAGTTACAATTATTTAACATCAATTCAATCTAAAATGGATCAGACCATAATCCTAATAAACAATTATGAAAGAAACATACATTTTCTTCTTTGTTTTAGTGTAAACAAAAAGGGAATAAATAAAGAAAAATAAAATAAAAAAAGACTTGCCTGATACAAAAAATGTGAATAACCTGAAATGTATGTGGAATTTTATATCAATATTGTGAATGTTACTAAATGTGTGCATTTGTAAATCCACTGTTATCTTTAAGTTGTGATGCAAATGGATATAAATGATAAACTCAAGTGCAATCTTGTTAATATCACACTTATTTTTCTAAAGAATTTTTAGGTTGTTAATATTTGTTCATGTTATGTTCAAGTACAGTTGGTAGATGTGAACATTTTCATAATGGAATTTTACTATTTTTACTCAAAAACATAGAGAAAACTTTGGAATTTACATTATTTATATGTTTTTATCCTATAATTTCTCTTATTTTACTGGTCCGGCCCACTTTATACCATTTTAGGCTGAATGTGGCCCCTGAATTAAAATGACTTTGACACCCCTGGTCTAATGAAACCCGTTACCATTGATAACATGTCACAAAGCTGTGGCGTGGACAGTGCATGAGCTCATGAGTTGTCGGAATTTTTTAAACTAGTGACACGCTGAGCCAAATTATGGGTCTGCAGCGAAGCCAAACCAATACTCATTTCCAGTCGACTCAATGTTACTCAACGTTCCATCTCATACCATGTTGCTCACAGAAAAAAAAAAGACCCATTCCCGGGGGCTGGGGGTTATGTTCATACCATCTGACCACAAGATAGAAAACACAATCATGGTGTTACAGTAGAAGCATGTCATTCATGATCTTGTTTTGATGCTACATTTCTGGCCAACAGTCTTATTGAGTAGATATCATTTTATATGGTGTGGTAACAGTACTACAGCTGAGAGCACAGCATGGAAACTAGCGGTCAGATAATTAAAAAAGGAGGTAAACAAACAGCTTATTATTTAGAGAACTGTAGTTAAATCACCAATAAGGCTCATCCAATATTATCTTATATATCATGTGATGTATACTGCTTCACTGTGTCACAAATCAGAGATGTATATTAGCAATATCTTTAAATATCTGGACAAATATTGTATGGCGATAACAAACACACATGGCTGGGAGTGAAGATGTTGCATAATGTAGAAGAGGAATGTGACCAAAGCAAAAAAAAAAAAAAGTCAAATTTAACAGAAGCCTGATGGACACCAGAAAACCAATCTATGCAATCTGAACCATAGTCCAATACACCAATGGGTCTTTTAACGCAAACTATACATTTACTTAACTTACAGAAGATGTTCTATATTATGATATGCATCATTCATGCAGATTCTCATTGTTAGTTACTTTAAAAAGGCATTTCTTAGTCAGCTAGCTAGTTTATTTTCTATTATTTATAGAATTTGTCCAAATGTAATAAAGCAATAGTGCGCTAAATGTTATTATAACCAATGTAAGTAAAGGACACAGTTATAAAATCAGATTGGGAAGGAAGGAAATGGTTGAAAAATCATTCTAATAAAGTAGAAAGAAGTGACAGATCTTTGCTTTTCAGTGGTGCAGATGGTGCAACTCCCCACAGTGACTGACAGCACCCACAGCGTTTCACTGCTCTACTGAACTCGCGTTATATAAACAGATCGGCTGCAGATACAGCTGATTGGTATTTCCTCAATAGTCATACAAAACCATGAGGCTCAGTCGCAACAGAAGCAACTGCGAGGAAACGGCAATTCAATTTACCCTTCAAAAGGACAGCACAGCGCTTTATATAAACATTTATAGAACAATGAGAAGGCACCTAGACTTTTAAAGTATGCATCTTACACTATGACCTGTGCAAGACAAGACACCAGAAATAAACACTAAATGAATAAAAAGAGGAGCATAAGGCTTCTATTATCACACACCTACCACTGAAACCTCTCCAGTAGTTGTACTGCAGAAGAGATTGTGAGACGAAACAAGGCAGCATCTTCAAGATGCAAACTAATAAAAGTGAAGGATACACTTTAATGGCTCCTGATTTTGTGCCAATGGCCATGAGATGCAGCTTGGGGTCAAAGGCCAAAGCGCTTGGTTGATGGGGAAAACCATGCTCCACAGTCTATGAGAGAAAAACACAGAAAAACTGATTAAGGAGAGTTAATGCAGGACAGAAGACAATGAAAAACAGTCACATTCACAGTATTTTTCTGACATCATTCCCTTCAGATCCACCCTGTTGTGTGTGTATATGTGTATGTGTGTGTGTGTGTGTGTGTGTGTGTGTGTGTGTGTGTGTGTGTGTGTGTGTGTGTGTGTGTGTGTGTGTGTGCGTGCTCAGGCCCTTCAGACTGTATAGTCAGTGAGGCGTCTTAAAGGGAGGACTCCTTTAATAAAGTTAGAGGAAAGTTCTTAAAAGCACTGATGGCAGCGACATTACTTTACTGCAGTGCTGTGCAGGACTTGTTAAATGGGATTAACATAAATTCACAGCTTTTTTTTTGCTTTCACCCATATTAGGAGAAGAGCGACAGCTGGGAAAGCACTCGATCGACAGAGGAAAAATTAAGAGGATACCTTCCACTTAATCAAAAAAACAAAAAACAAAAAAAAGGATGAGAGGTTGTTTAACTTTTCCTTTGGGAGACCCCTGAAGCTGAGCTAAATTTAGGAATTGGATAGGGGGTGAAACATTAACCCTTTTTCCTGTAAAGCACCAACCTGACCCCTCGTAAACCACATAGATAAAGTCACATCAAAGTAGTACTCCTGTTGAGAGACCACCTCAGATAGTTGTGGCAGCTGGTACCAGACCTTCAAAAGTATGCGTGTGTGTGTGTGTGTGTGTGTGTGTGTGTGTGTGTGTGTGTGTGTGTGTGTGTGTGGTCATAGTGAGACAAACAACTGCGGGGACTTCAGACACCGTTAAGCTAACTGGAATAATACACTGTGCTACAGATGGAGAAACATGTTTAAGAGTCTCACTTACACCAACTCACTCTGCTGTTGTCAGAAGCGCCTACACAGTGGGTGCTGATACGCTTTAAATAAACTTAAGTGCCTGTGAGATTCAGATCTGAGCCCTACATACTTTTTTGCCACTTAATAACTACTCCTGTCAGTGCTTTGTCTCGTATCACGCTTTTACAGTACGGTGCCCTGATGTGAAGCAAGTCAACGAAACTCAGACCCTATTTAAACGGGATACAACAAACATGTATAATTACGCAGCTTAAATGATATACAATTGACACTATTTTTGCCACAACAGGCATTCACAAACTAAAACACTCAACCTCTTACACAACACAGAAAATCCCAGTTGAAAGTAGAACTGTGTATTAACATAACATGACACAGAGGTGACAGTGCAATATATTGCAGCACAGTAAACAAGATGATGTATACTGACATTTAAATTCAAATTTTATCATTCATTTTGTAACATAACACTGCTATGTGCATAACAGTAGCTTTCAGAGGCTCTAAACTCTTATAGTCAAGACTTAAGATTCAGTAGATGGTGTTGGCATTATTCAAGGAATAAAATTACATGCTTTAAAATAATAATAATAACAATAATAATAATAATAAGAGAGGAATTTGTGATACTTTTCACCATTATTATTCATTGTTATAACCGTGAGTCAATAACTACAAACAACCAAGAAGCATACATATTTAACTTGCTAAAGAACTCCACTAAAGAACAACTACAATCATCACATGTGGGAAAAGTAATTTTTAGTTCATTCTGATGCTCTCTGCATCAAATGTCCCATTGTTTTGGTTAGCTTAAAATGGTAGGGAATACCCTGAAATGCAAATAAAATTAGTATTTGTATCCGTTTTCAGATTAAATTAATTGACATATTTGTGATCAAACAGGTGGTAAAGCAGCCAAACAAGCTCATCCACATGTGTCAGCACTGTATCAGAGTAAATATGTTTTCTTTTCTGTTTGGTTAAAAATCTATCCTTCATTACTACTAGCTTCATTTGATGTTGAGGAGCAATCCTCTAAGACCAATTTAGGAGTCTGTCTGTCTAAAATTCAAGCAAATGTTGTCAGATTTCTTCAGTTCATTTCAAAGGGGTGAAAAGTGATGGTGATATACACACATCTAAATAATGCGGTTGTCAGGTCATTATTTCTGTCACCCACTGTGCATGTTCAATCATGGCTTACACCATCAGAAAGTTTGGACAGCTCTGCTCTCTGGAACACTCTGCTCTACTTTTGGAGTGGCATACAGTGCAGACAGACAGTGGCCTCACCTATGTTCAAGGCCACAGCTCTGTGCAGTAATGTGTGTAAGTGCAGACCTTGTTGGTTTAGCGGCAGCTCATCCCCAAAGATGACCTGCTACTGATATGACATGCGGCATTATCAATACACTCCAATGGTTTAACATATGGGTGCAGCAACCTACTTTCAGGCTCCACCAGTTTAGGAGCAGTGGGCAAGGTGACAACAAGCAGTGTTCCCAAAGTGGATATGAAATGTGTTCAGGCTGGGATTGTCTAAATAGAGCCAAGCAGTGGCCAGAGGGGAAGGCCTCCGGGGAAACAAGTCCCTGGAGATAAGCAGAGGAAGCTGAGATTTACTGTATAAGAATGGTTTGTATTCACTATGAGCAGACATGGTGCAAGAAGTAGGCCATTCACTGATAAAATACAGTGGAAATACTCCAACGCAGGTTCAAGCTCTGCATTAAAAGCTTAGTAAATAATAGAAAGTCCCAAGTAAATGGACAATATCATGGTACCGGTCAACTTTAACAATATGTGATGTTTTGAGATTCATATTAGTGCTGTATAAAAGTGTGTACTGCACTTTTAACCATTTTGAGGATGTTTGAACTACATAAGATGCAATGACTGTGAAAACATAATTTTCTATACAATGACCATAAGTTTGTAGCATCAATGTAGTGAATCTGATCTTCAGAAATTCCTTGTACTTTCTAAATGTCATAACCCATAGATAATTAAAGATGATTATCACTTCAGAGGACAAATTAGCCATTTTTAGTACAATTAAATTAAGAAGTATGACTGGAAATACATGTACACATATTATAACACCATGCCAAATTAGAAAATTGCTTGAGCAATTTTCATATATGCAAGAAAAAAATCAGTATTGCAACAGAAATGTTCCTGAAGAACTGATACCACATGAGTAGCCGTGGGAAATCAGGGAGGAGTGATGTTATCTTTAAGAAGTCAGAGTTCACTCATCTTTTCTGACCGTCTTCTGCTGCTCATCAGAAACACTACATTATTGCCCTATCTGCTACTGATGAAAAATCTACTGTTGTTTGGTTCAATTATGCACCTCCTCAACTCATCATAACCATTACTGTATTGTGCCATTACTGTAAATAGACCAGCATGTACATTTCAGTTTATTCTTTACTACACTCATTGGTATTCTTTTATCTCTTTTTTTTAACTGTATGTCACATAACAAGGTGAGAGGAACAGAATTTAAATCCTCTATATTTGTGGTTTTCACTTTACATTACAGGAAGAGGGGAAAAAAATACAACCTGGAAAGTACCTACAGCTGAACAACAAGCAAAAACTGCATAAAATGGACATACTCTAGTAAAGTGCATGTTCCATAGATTTGTACCCAAATGCAGTACTGTAGTAAAAATATTTCACCACTGATCATGCGGATGTGGTGCCAAAGTTGAGAAGCATGAAACCTGACACTCATGGTTTCACCCAGAGACCCTCAAAAAGTGAAAACAAGAACTGCAGAAAAATCCAGTGCATGTCTTCACATACAGTGTTGTAGTGGCACTGGCAGTGATTTTTCTATCTGCAGTTGAAACGGTCAGTGCAAATGAGTCTCTCAGTGACAGCCATCTTGATCAATTTATGAAATATGGGTCATAATCCCCAGACGAAGCATCAAACTGCTGCAGCACACTTTAATCTAATCCAGTTAATCTGAAGCCTGGTAATCCCTATCACCAACACGAACTAAATGAGCTGCTAGTTATTAAAGAGATAAGTTTCCACTGGTGTTGCTGCTCTTTATACGGGCCTCGTTTTGATTTTGTTTGTTTGCTTGTTGTGTGGAAGATACAATTATCACGGTGTGAAAACAAATGAGCCCCTAAACACATCAACAAAGCGCCCCTGAACGCACCAATACCACTGGACAGTTTTCCACTATTTTCAGTTTTTAGCTACAGAAACATCACTCCACGGGGACAGATTATGCACATTACGTGACTTTAAATCTTGTCCAGATCTAATTTAGAAACACTAGCTGTAGTTTTGGGAGGCAGCGAATGAGCACAGGAGGAGGAAACCCGCTCCCCCCTCCCTCTTCCCCCCGGCTCCGTCCCGTTACTTTACCTTGTTGAAGGCGAAAAGCTCCTGTTTTATCTTCTCCCTCTGCGGGTCGGTGCCCTGCCGACGGAACCTAAACTTCATCATCTTGAAGCCGGGTACGGGGTCGGTAGGACTTAGGGAGGGGGGAGACGCGGAGGTAACAACCCGGGCTTGTGGGTGACAGGAGAGGCGGTGCGGTGCTTGTTGGACGATGCTAAGCTAGCTAACCGACTAGCCCATGCAGGCTGAAAGCGGGGTCGGCAGGCTGCGACGCTGCTGCGGGCTGCGGCTCTCCTCCCTCTCCTCTTCTCTCCTCTCTCTCCCTCCTGGTGCTGTTTAGGTCGCGGTGGGTTTAACCACTGCCCCCCCTTCTTCCCGGTTCACACGGACCCCGTTATTCTGAACCAATGAGGGTGAAGAAATCTGCGAGCAATTACCCAGAAACGCCCACACAGCGCAGAGCTCTGTAGTGGAGCGTTCGGTTTGCAGTCGGGGACACCGCGAATACACAGTGAACTGAGAGGCTCTAGTACAACAGAATGAACGGGCAGTCCTGTACACCAAATGAAACCAGCACAGACTGAATGGCACGAATTAATAGAGCAAATTAACTTACCTAAATTGATAAATGATGTAGTTAGTAGTTTTGGGAAAAAAAAAACATTTGGAAACTGGATAACTGTATGTATGGCTATGAAAGAATTTATCTTTTAGCAGATTTAGCGCCATTTTACAAACAGAAAAAAACTTACAAAAGTCATAAAATAAGGAGAATACGGTCTGTGAGGGATATAACATACGACAAATAAAATGTATTAAATTAAATAGAACGCATGTAGCGTGAAATAACATTAAACAGTAGCATGTTATCCAATCAGTTTGTTTGGATCTGACAGCAAGTTTAACAACAATGTTAATATCAAGCAAAACTAAATTTGATCTACACTATTCTAATATTATGATTTTTTTCCCCTCCACAATATATTCTCATAGTATTGGGCATGATACATTATATCAGGAACCCATTCATCTTTTAAGATGTTTCTAATCAAAATAATAGAACATTATTATTGCAATAGTGATTTTTAAAAAATGATTTTTCATTACTTGAAATATCAGACATTTTATCCTCTGCATCGCCCCAATATTCCTTTGTACAGATTTTCTTTGATTTTCCTCTCGTGACAATATGTTGTTTGACTGGGGGCCCAGTATGTTATTATATATACATTATATATATATATATATATATATATATATATATATATATATATATATATATATATATATATATATATATATATATATATATATATATATATATATATATATATATATGTATGTATGTATGTATGTGTGTGTGTGTGTGTGTGTGTGTGTGTGTGTGTGTGTGTGTGTGTGTGTGTGTATAAATAAAGTACATTAAAAAGTTGACCATAAAGTCACACATCAAATCGATTTGTGCTACAAATTTTATTAGACAGCATTAAATATATACAGGAAATATTATTTACAAATAAACCCATAAATAAATATAAATAAATATGTATCTCTCCTAGTGCAAAATGCTCAGAGATGCAGATACTTTTGCGCGCATCCCAAAATATATTATTACAGTTCTATCATCAAATATATACATATACACAGAGTTTGTTTAGGCTAAAAATGACATGTCAAAGCTCAAGTATTTAATAATGTTAAAGGGTCAATAGTCTGATTCCAATATTTGCTTGTTATTCGTCGTGCAGATTACCGTCAAACTGCCTGGCAAACAGTTATTGGCAGCAAAAAAATCATGTTAATGTTCAATGTGAGAAGGCAGTTATTTCAGTTTCTGTGTTCTATGGAAAAGCTTAATCAAATAACACTATTATTTCAAGAGGGGAATGACAACCGAAGATGCCTTATCCATTATAGTCTCAGTCATGGTTGACAGGATCTCAGACAACTTTAGTGAATCAAAAAGTTATCACTAATCAGATGATCTTTAAATAAACATCATGTCGACTCCATCATTATGACATACAGAGATATGTTCCTTTTAGATATCAAAAACTTCCCTTTTTAAATAGAGGTAGAAACAGTGTATTTATGAGGCAATACGTGTGATTCTTTTCTGTGTGTACTGTACATGTCAGTACTATAGCAGAGTAATTTCACTTGGTGGCAGAGTGAGTCTCTTCTCTCTGACAGACAACATGTTCTCCATGTGCATGGCAATAACTCGACACAGCTCCAGGCCCTGGAAAAGCAAAGTGCAATATATAACGACTGATGTGTACTGTTAGATCCATCTCTTCTTTACTGCATACACACCTGCTCCAGTTGCAGTTGCATGATGCGCTGGTTTAGGAGGTCTCCTATCATGATCTCAACATACGGGTAACTGGAGCCTGAAGTTGGTCTCTGGGTGCGAGTTGATTGGACTTCTTTGAGAGGGAACCGCACCATGGCCTCCTAATCATCACACACAGGTCAAATGTACACGTAAATATACAGTAAACACACACACACACACACACACTGATGTACCAGTGCAGGAAAAAGTGTTTTAAACTTACACCTGCAGACACATATGCATAGATACTAGTAAAGTTAATTACATTTACTGGTGGGTGTAGTTGTGTTCTATGAGTATTTATGATAATTAACAAGATGGGCATATGAACGGGTACAGACAATAAGAAGCATAACCAGCAGAGGGAGCTAAATGTTTACTATTGAAATAACTAAATTGAAGCAGTGGTTCAATTTTAACAAAAATACACTTGTTATAATGATGTTTTCTTTTTTTCTTTAGGATTATGCTTTTTATGCATCTTTTATAAAATGCATGACTTCACTTGGCTGCATTTGCAGTTCCACTTGGCCTTTCAATAGTAATCTGAGCATAGAAAGAAAAAAAAATGCTTTCTAATGACCAAGCAATACCTCTATGTATTTATATCATGCACAGACCTTTCGATAGTGTGCTAGTATTTCCTAAAATGTCTATGTGCACATCTTACATAGCGTCGTCTCTTTCAGGTCCCTCAGGATACTAACCCTCATTACAGAGATGCTCTTTACAGTATATATTTAATATTCGTGGCAGCTATATAGCCTGATTCTCATGAGGAACAGTTAATATTGGGTTATTCGTCACATTTTCTTATATAATTTATATTATCATATGTTAATCAGGTTTCACAGTGATTCTTTAATGTACAAGCGAGACGGATGTGTGGATTTTCTTTTCTTGTTTTTCCAGCTTTTAGATTATTTACAGTGGGAATACACATTTCTTAGCTTTATATTTGTGGGTGAATGTATCCAGCATTAAAGTTTACAATCTGACATTTGTGAATTTCTGTCATACATGGGTATCTTTGTTAAGGAAGTGGAGTCCGTTCAGATTTACTGCCAGGATACAAGGGGCTTGGACAGAGGTAGAGCTTGAACTCTGAATGTAGAAGAAAGACGAGCCAAACATGGGGAAGGCACTGACCAGACCTGAGGAAAAAACACACTAAGTGTCACAAGCACTCAGTCAAAGCATTATGATCAAGTTCCAAGAAAAGTAGAACTATGCATCTTTGGGTAGGATGGCAGTAGAAGGAGTAACTATTGGTACATGTTTATACATAAGGCAATACTTAACATCTTGCCTGTCTACATTTATATATAAAGTGAGACGAGAAATTCTGATATGTATTCTCTCTGTATTACAAATGATCACTTTTTTTTTATTTTAAACATGCAAAGACACAAATAAAACAAAACAAGGGAAAACTAAAAACTAAATAACTTTTAAATGAACAGAATCTAACTTCAACTACATGCAAACCTGAATTCTGCACGGTCAGAAAAGGAATAGGAACAATTACAAATATATTCAACCCTACTCCTCAAGTGCTTCTATAAATTTATCAGTGGTGTTATATAAAAATCAAGTAATTCACTTTTTTAAATTTTAGGATTCAAACATAATTTTGGGTCAAAGGGCTTTTGTTTACTCTGCACCGTATACATGGAATCAGCTACAGAACCACTAGAAACAAACTGAGGTAATGTCTTTCAGTGCTTTTAAGTCCAAACTGAGAGTCCTTGAGGCCAACTCCTTAAGTTGTACTTGTTTTTCTAGTTCTGCTTGTAAATGTTTATTTTTTTAAACTAACTATTTATTGTCGAACGTTTGTGTTATATGTGTTTTAACTGTGTAATCCTCTAACTGTACGTTGTATTTGCTGCTGCCTATCTTGGCCAGGACTCCCATGTAAAAGAGGTTCTTAGTCTCAATGGGATATTTTTCCTGATTAAAAAAAATGTAAACCATAACAAAATACAAATGTTCACCACTTTCCAATTAAAATGAATGCTGTTAAGTATCTTGAAACCAGTTATTTAAATCTGAAATCTGTTTGCTCAGATATTTTACTCCATAAGGCGTTATAGAGGATGTCTAAATGCAGTCCTTATTTATGCAGGTGTAATAAATAATATAAACATTTCAAGGGGCGACTGTTGCACATTACTGTGTAGTCATAGCCTTTCATTTCAGACACACAGTAAGTTGTGAGCTCACCGAGAAACTGTGCACGAGCCTGGTGTGGGTTTAGGGGCTGGACCTGCTGCATGTGTTGTGTTGTCATATTCAGCCACTGCTGTGGACCCTGTTTACTGGAAAACTGTTGAGGGACAGTCTCCTGCAACTCACGACTAAAAAAAAAAAAAAAAAAAAAACAGAAAATGGAAAGGAGACATTCCCCAGAGGAAGCATTTATGTATTTTGTACATCTGTACTAGATGTTTTCTGTTAGAAAATGTGAAAGTATACAGTGGTGCAAGAAGTCTTCTAATGTTACAAATCTTAATGTATTTCTTATTTATTTTATTGAAATTTTATAATGTATGTATAATCAATTTATCTTGTACTTTTGTAATTTTATAATTTTGTGCAATCAAATCTAAATGTATTTCTTATTTCACCCTTGTCCTAAAATAGCATTTTAATTTTTAATCAATGTGAAACCCATTGGGCTACAGTTTTTATATGAAAGGTGCTATATAAATAAAGTTTATTATTATTATTATTATTATTACTACTACACTTAGTCTGTTGTCCATGAATTTGGAATAACAATTTTTTACATGTTGTCATGAAATTATTATGACAATGTAATTTGTCCATTGCATTTTACTGTTGTATACTGTTCAGAAGTTGAATATGAATCAATACATTACATTCTAGAAAATCATTACATTTGTGGTATCACTGTCCTGTGCAAACTCATATCTGTAAGAAGTCAACCTTGAGCTGTGTTTAGATTTGTCAAAGTGCATTTCCCAGATAATGTAAAATACTATATTTAACTTAGGAATTAATAGTAAATAAATAGGAGATAAGAAGGTCTAAAGCAGAAAAATAAGTTGATATATAAAGGTGCATAAAACTATAATATTACACAATAAATTAAATACTTCAAATTGATTCTCAGATATAATCTTTGAGATAAAATAATCCATCCCTGCAATATGATTTCAATGTGTATCATAAATGAGGTTCCTTTTACTGTTACACATGCACACAAACAACCTGTATTTATATATTTATACTTGTTTTACACTATCTAAAGCAAATACAAGTGTTGACAGTACATGCAATGAATATAAAAATCATCAACAAATGGTGTACATGTGAATATATTTACAGGGTGGGCAGGTAGATGGTGTCCTTGGCACGGTGCTGTAGGGCAGCCAGTCTAGAAATCTGCTGCAGATGTTGTTCACTGGCTTTACCCTGAGGTATTACACTGAGCAAAGCCTTCAAATAGTCTGGCAACACCTTGAACAGATTCAATGACAGAACCATTATGTTATTTTTTTATATTATACGTTGCTGTATTTCATTTTAAACTACATGTCATCAGTCTGTTACTCACACAGCAAATACATACCTGGTTATAATGCATGGTGACATAAAGTTCATTGTCAAGCTTCAGAGCCATACTCCATATGACCCTTCTAAACCACAGACTGTAGTTTGCATCCACCGGTTCTGCCTCTGTGGCAATGTCCAGGATGTATTCACGCTTGTTTAGAGGGCGTACGTTCTGACCTACAAACAGACACTGCTTGTATTTTAACACATCAAGACCCAAATATCCATCACAGACCAAAAGCATGTACATAATTTAAATGTTAAATAATTGCTGACACACTAATTCTATCAATATATGTAAATAATTGGTGTAAAATGCAGTTTGTCATCTCTTTATGGTCATCAGATATGACCCATTTGGATGTTCAGAGGCTCCATAGTGAAGGTGAAAACACTGTCATCTTCTATAACATCGATTCACAAGTAAAACCCATGGAGTTGGATCAATAACAGTGGATGGAAAAAATAATTTTTTCCTCAGTTCTCTTTGTTTCTGATATAATAGCTTTCATCTTTCATCACGATTTACAAAAATCCTTCACAATTCGAGAGAGCACCCATAAATTGAGAAAACATGGAGATTTCATGTTACCTAAACGTTAAACGTTTTTGTGTGTCCTTATGTGGAGTGAAAGTTTGGAACAGTCTGGAAACTCAAACCAAGCAATATATAAATATCCACAGCTTTAAACTCTTATATAAACAGATGGTCTGTTCTCAATAGAAAGATAAAGGGTCTTAATAATTAATGTTCAGTCTTATAATGTTGATGTGTGTGTGTTGTTATTTGTCTAGCTGGTATATGTTGTCCTTCACTCTTCTGCTGTTGTTCTTATTACTCACGGTATGTGCTGGTCTTTACATTTATGCTCGTGTAGTCTACTTACAATTGCTGGAGTTTAATTATCACTATGTAAGTTGACAGTTACTGTAGGTGTATGCGTGGTAACACTACCATACCATGAATGGACAGTGTACATTTATGTACACACACACACACACACACACACACACACACACACACACACACACACACACACACATACACACATATACAGATATATATATACAGACAAAACAGAGACAGAGACAAAAATGTCTCTGTATCTGTATATGTACATGCATGTTTTATTATTTTTTTCTTCCTTCTTTTGTTAACATAAAGTACATCTGTAATGTAGATAACATTGAATATGTTTATATAATCTCTGTAGGTCTATTTGTGCATTTTTCTATTTTGAAGTTTATAAATAGGGGAAAGTATTGACAACACATTATTTTAAGTTGCTGGTGAGAACTCTTTTTGAGCATGTTCAAATGAATTTAATTTGTTGGTCTTTCAAGCATTCTGTTGGGATTCTTTGTTTTGTCAGATACTGTTGTATGTAAGCTATTCGTGTTGCTTAATCAATATGTTCATTAAATTAAATATAAGGCAAATTTCAAATTTTAACTTAAAAATACAGGGAAGTCTGGGCTAATTTGCTGAGGCTGCTGCCCATGTGACCTGGACCCGGACCCGAATGAAGCGGGAGACGACAAGTATGAGTAGAAGTTAAAAATGCAAAATATAGGGATAATATGTAACAAATTGTGATAAATCTCTTAAGTAGCATTACATAGAGATAAACATTTATCTGCGAACTAACGCAAAAGTAACAGTGGGTCTTTGTAGGTTAAACATTTTAAAACATATATCATTAAGACAAATGATTGTCACCAATTATCTTTTCTTTACCTCTGTGTGTGACCAAAAACACAGCATATTCATCCAAAGCCTCCATTCTGTGCAGATCCATCTCAAAGCAAAGTTCTTCGATAACATCCAAAGCAACCTGAATTCACCAAATCAGATCTCACATAAGCAACACAGCTTTGAAGATTATATGGCTAAGAATTCACTATATACTGTACCAGTGTGATATGTTTCTTTAAGGAAGGTGTGTGTGTGTGTGTGTGTGTGTGTGTACATACAGAACACGTTTTGATCTTCAGGTGCCTTTCGATCCCACCAGGCAACAGGAACAGTTGTCTTTTGGAGCTCCGCCCAGCCTGCACCCAAACAAATAAACCAGAAAACGTTGACTTTGAGCACGACTGCTGCTCATACACACATGTTTACACATGACACAACATAAGCAGTAATAGAAAAAACACTTTAATGAGATGAACACTAATTTTGGAACTAACCAGCATGGCTTTGAGCTCCATGCTGTTGGGATACTGTATACGCCCACCATATTGAAAAGTCCTCCTCAGATTCTGCTCACATGCTTTGGCAATACCTGACAATTAAAAACACAAACCACATGTTTATAAAAAAAAAAAACTGCATCAAGCTGAAGGTATCAGACAGATGAAGGTGATTTATTTGGAAGGTTGTAGACTTTAGTATCTATGCTACAGCGGAGATAGAATATGTTTTAGTGCTTTTATCCAGTAAATCTACAAGAACAAATTCAATAAACTAAAGTAAGTGAAGTGACTGTTTCTACCTTGGTACTGCACCCCAGGGCTGGCACAGGCATCCTGTAGAAACTTCATCAGGAACGGCTTCATGACTTCAGAGCAGCGATGAAAAGCTGTGAGGATGTACAGCAGCCTCCAACCCCTCTGACAACTCTCTCTACAAGAAACCACAAATTAAAGCATGGAATGTTTTAGTAGAACTCTCCAACTATACAAAACCAAGCCTCCAGGGCTGCTCTAGCAATGACTGAGTTTCAGTCCTACTTTGTATTTGATGTAAAATGTAGATTCTTACGGTTTGGAGCTGGTATTGGCAGTGACTTGCTTCATCACTTGGCAGTAGGCTTCATCTTTTATGAGACCGTGGTCGGCACTCAACTAAAAAATTAGTTTATAATCAGATTTCTATGCGTGAACATCAGACATGAATATAAAAACCTTACACACAGTTAAACACATCAATGCATTCAGTTATAATTAAGCAAATTAAGGGGTTTATTTTAGCTTTATTTTAGGTTTTAAATATAACTTTACTGGATTGCTTTTTTTTTTAGGCTTTATACCTTCAGTATTGTAGTGACCAGGTCCTGTTCAGTCTGACCTTTCAGTGGATGGTCTCCCATGAATTTCATTATAGCTGAGGAAAAATGAAAAGAGAATACAAATATGAAACAAGTGGTTCAAGGCGCAACCAATCCTGCCCCTCACAAATGCTTTTATTCTAGTGATGAACCTTAACTTAATTACCCATGGCTACTTATAAACCTTTGTCTCTTTCGCTATTCCTCTTTTTCTGTTTCCTTACTCACCCAAAAAGATGTCTGCAGCCACTCGGTTCATCCCACTGTCGGAGAAGTCGATCAAAGACTCTTGGATTGGAGACTTGAAAAGCAACCACAACATATTTTGTCATGTTAAGTGGAGTTAAATTGATTATGTAACTAAGCCCCAATGTAATATCTTCACACATTTACATAGAAGTACAAAACTAATTAAGCCTTCAATGAGTAATAATTTGGGGCACCAATAAACAAAATGTATTTTCGAATCTATCAGCATATTGTATTCATGTGGTAGGATATAAACCAGGAGATTGACAGGTGTAATGACCAATCACTATGAAGAAGCCACCATCTGTGTTTATACTCTGCTGGTTATGTGGCTCATCACCAGGGAAAAATGTTATATTATGATTTTATAGATGCTATAATGTAAATTGATCCAGTACTTTAATA
The DNA here is from genome assembly GCA_020466265.1 of Siphamia tubifer. Classification (NCBI taxonomy): domain Eukaryota; kingdom Metazoa; phylum Chordata; class Actinopteri; order Kurtiformes; family Apogonidae; genus Siphamia; species Siphamia tubifer. Next base: position 16,800,071 of record CM035790.1, read on the forward strand.
GCATTTATATCATTATTGAATTACAGATTGTCAATATTCTGGTCTTTAACCCATAAAGACCTTGTGCTAAATTTATGGCACTTCTCAATTGATTTTTTTTTTTTATCTATAGTGACCTTTCTTAAGTGATGTATTATGATTTACTATAATATTATCCTCTACATTTTGCAATTTTTACTTTCAATTATGTATTTTCCTTTATCTAATTTAGATACTCATGACGAGTCAGAGTTAGAATATCAAAACATAATTGATAATTGGACAAAACTGAGTTTTACAGCAAAATCTCTCATTAACTGAAGATAAACCCAGTGTCTCAATTGTCATTGATCAAAAATATGACAAAATGTATTTTACATCAATTATTTACATAAATGCACAGGATTAGTGGATCAACAATTACTAAACACATTAAATCAGTAGATGGTTTTGATTGCTGTTTGGGTCTTTATGTGTTCCTGATTTTTGCCAGGGTTTATTGACTTGACCTTTCAGTACCCATGACATGTAGAGAAATACTATGAAATTAAGACCATTATCTCTCCAATCTCTATTTACTGTTGCGTCAATAACAGGGAAAAAAATAAAGAAATGACAATGTTCACCTTTGAGAATTTCACCATGTCCACAGGATCCCTGCCCTCTTTGCCCTTTTTGGCTTTTTGCTCACTATGGATAAAATATAATGAGACAGTTGATGTCAGGTCTAGTTCTTACATTATTTGCCATTATTTTGTCAGTGTGTTTTTGTCTGCTTGTGTCTGACCTGTTCCTCTGTGCTTCTCTAAAGTACTTCTTGGCAAACTCTGACATGCCGTACTGGCTGCTGTGCAGAGGCAGATCATCCAGTTCGGTGCCCAGACTGTCCCCATACATTTCATTTACAACCTAATACACACAAACATAAACATAGGCAAAAAAAAAACCCAGTAGTGCCACTTAAAGAACACCGAAGATATAATTATCTGCAAAATATTTCCATTTCTGCAAACCAAAGTATTCCAACATATACTGTGTAAACACTGGCTGAAACCATAATGTAGGGGTGTAGGTTACCCCGGCTCTTAGGCCTGGTATTTATGCTCATTCATACGTGAAAAATGATAAATGCCCCCATTATATCGTAAATAACATTCCGCTCTGCACCTCTGTGGAGCGGTCAAGCTCATGGGCAGCGATGGCTGAGCCCATGGCGACGGCAACGGCAGCAGAGGCGGCAACTCGTCCCTGCCTGTCCCGGGGCTCCAGTCGCTCAGCGGGCAGAACCAGAAAGTCTGGAGCAGCCACAGGACGGACGTATTCTCGAGGAAACACGCCAGATTTTCCACACACAGCCCCGAACCGCCAGCCTGCACACACACACACACACACAAAGAAAGAGGTTTATATGCAAACAGGGACTGTACAGTATGTTGCACACAAACCAAGAAACTAATGCAAAGACATGCCAAGTATGTGAAACTCCAAATGCAGGAACACACAGCGTCAACCTCTAGTTTATGGATATGTTCCTACACACCAGTGATGCACGGATAGATGTATAAACGACCCACAACCGACCAGCATTTTTAAAAAGTAGTCAATGGTCTTTATGAACATCACATGACCCTACTCATATACCTGCATTTATTTCTGTTCTAATTCAGTGGCATTGATTTTAAGTTAATATGTTGAGAAAATATTTTTGTTCTGCTTCAGTTATCAACGGAAAAGAAAACACTAAAAATCTCAGTGAATGTGTCCCAAACCTTACTTTTTTTTGTTTGTATGTTTCCAGGGCTTCCACTCTCCCATATATATTTTCTTTCTTGCCATACCTGCCCCCTCCCCTACTTCCATTGATGTAAGTCACCTTCACAGAAATTCAGTCAATAAAGTGAACGTATTAATAATAAAAGATTTTTTACCTATTATTTAAATCACAATGATTTACCAGGTTATTTATTTCAAACAACAAACGACCTGACCAACCGCAACCCGAATATCATTAAAATATTTTTCAATGACCACCACTTCGAGTCAGCTCACACATCACTGGTGTTAGGTATGAGTTATGTCACACATAGTCTATTAATATTTAAGATTATAGGGACACAGAGGTTTCTCGAAACATATAATGCTAGGTTAACCACTTTAGCCTCTTTAAAAATTCACAATATTTGCATATTTAGGGATCCCAAAGAGGTCAATGTGGTAAAGAAAATGTTAAAATAAAATGATTATTCAGTCATGCCTGCTGTCTTATAGTATGTAACCAAAGTAATACAGTATTCTCTTGTTTGGAATGATACAATAACCTCTTACTTATTTTTAAAACAATTTTATGTCATATTTTTGTGTTAGTGTGTATTATCTGTCAATAAAAAGTGTATTATCTAGGATTCTGTGATTCTAGCAGTGAGTTTGCAGATGCAAAATAAATGAATATCCATTGCTTCACCTCAAAAAGATACAAAAACACTGAGAAAACATTAGTATTTAGGTCGTCCATTCTATTGGAGACAGATGCCATAACATAGCAGACTATGTAGACATACAGGAGTTCCTCTATGGAAAAAAAATAATCTGTTCTTTATTTCATGAGACAATATTTAAAAAGACTAAGAATATCATATTCCATAAATACATAAAGATACTACTAAATCATAAACACTGCAAAACAACCTCATTGTCCAAAAAGTTGGGACACAATGTAAAATGTAACTAATAATTAAAAATGTGATAATTATTCAGACATTTTTAAAACATTGCATCCTGTTTTATTTACATTTTGCCCCAGCTTTTTTTTTTTTTTTTTTAGAAACATAGCTACAAAAAAACATGATCACTGAAGTTGGACGATAAATATGATGCAAAGAGTGGTATACACTCATTTATTATCACAGCAAACCACAACCACGCACTAAAAACTAAACAGTAAAACAGGCACACATACTGGTTAGAAATGACCCTGAAAAACCCACCAAAGTCTGGAGTGTCTCTCTTTAGCTCCTCCAGAAGCATGACCTTCTTTCTTACTACGCAGCCATAATATTTTCCTGAACACATCCACAAGTACACATGCAGACATGAGGACATACATGACATCAAGCACAAAGGAGCAGAGAAAGAATAAAATACATGGAATATGTACATGTGCCTTAAAAGTCAGAACAAATTGAAGTGAACACATATCATATCAAGACTTTTGACAAACATTTCTCAGTGTACTACATAATTGTTTAACAGCAGCAGTGGTTGTAGTCCATACTGGAAATATGTCCAAACTTTGAGCCGATTACTTAAAATGTTCAATTGTTCAATTGTTATTAATGAACACAAGTGGCTGAACAGCACAGAGCTGCACAGTCCACGACCTAAAGGGCCTATGCATTTAAAGAGACAAAACAACCTTTCTGGTGTCATTATTCAGAAATAAGGTGGAGTTTATTTAAAATGAAGAATTCAGACTCAAGCACATCATTTACAGGCTATGCTAGTGTTCTTCAACCTCATGGTTGGGACCCCAGTGCCTGCCTGCCTGCCTGCCTATCTATCCATCCATCTATCTATCTATCTACACAGTAAATTTTGCAGTGTTAAATCAACACTTAGAGAGTTTATTTAACTTCTTCTAGAGTGTATTTGGTCCCATTGTCTCCAAATTAACACTGCAAAATCTACAGTGTATCTATCCATCCATCCATCCATATATACATATATATATATATATATATATATATATATATATATATATATATATATATATATATATATATATATATATATATACTTTTTTTAGAATGACACCTGATGACGATGGCATGTTTAAATTTTGTTGTACTTTTGTATAATGACAATAAAGACATTCTATTCTATTCTAATATGGTCAGTTTCAGATCATAGTTTCAGTTATTGTTTGTAAATACAAGCTGGACTGACTACATATCCTGACCAAGGAAAATAAAATTCTCACTTTGTGCACCTGGCTTTTCTTCCTCTGTCCACAATACACATTATATAGATTAAATGTTACCTACATTTAATGTTTAGTAGTAACATAGTATAGCAAACTATTACATGATCAAAAAGCAATACATTTTAGCCAAAAAATAATGTCTGGGGTTGGTCAGAAATGTGTAAAATGGGGTCACAGACCAAAAAAGGTTGGGAACAATGGGTTTATGTAGACAATGAGGAAATGTTTTAAAATGGATAATTCCATTAAAAAAAAAATCAAAATAACACTCCTTTAAAAAAAATGCTGGTGTTTCCAAGTCCATATGCAACTGAGTTGCAATTTGACATTCTTCACCTAAAAATTTTATCTCCCCAAATTTAGCGATGCATAATGTTAAAATCCTTATAAATACCTACTTAAATATGTATAATATATGCAGATATGTGACTCTGCTTCCACAATACATACTACTGAAAACAAAATATGTTTGGTACATGATCAGACCCAGCTGTGAAGTTTGCGCAATATTAAAAATCTTACTATACAGCTGTAATATTTGCCTGAACACATACACAAGTACACATGCAGACATAAGGACATACATGAAATAAAGTACAGTGAAACTGAGTACACACAGCAGACAGAAGCAGAAGGTCTACTGTGAAATGAATGTGTTAGTGGTGAACAAGTGTGAGTCTCACCAGCGTCCAGTCCGTCCATGTGCTGTAGTCTAATAATGTCTCCTTTGTGGAAGCTGAGCAGACTCCTGTCTTCAGTGATGTAATTTCTCACTGCCACCACATACTCTGAGTCCTGACAGAGACGTATCATGTTGACGACAGGGTTATTAGCCTACATAGACAAAGGGACCCTAAACCCAGTTTCTTAAACCCTCATAGACTTTGCTGGTGTCATTTGACAAATGGCTGACAGTGACATGAAATGGTCATAAATAAATGGGGTAGTACTTTCTCAAATACCGTGTGAATTTACCGTGATAATGCAAAGTGAAAAGGATGTTCGTAATGTCATCAAGAAATTTTAATTGGAACAAGATACAGCTGTAAATATTATAGAGTGAAATTAAAATAAGAAATCATTTTATTATTTGGACACAAGATGTAATATTAGTTGTGAAAATAAGAGGAATTTGATGTTGAGTATCATGAAGTAAAAATTATTAATTATTGTGTCATCAGATCCTTTTGTTCCTTTGATCTGATTTCAAATTATTTTAAACATGAGGTTTTACAGTAAAGTTAAGCATACCAGTGCATCCTGTTTTTCTGTTTTAACAGATAAAAACCCAGTTCTACTTTTGTGGCACTTCCCAAATAATTTTTTCTCAATTTTTTTTTTTTACTTTTCTTAACTGATTTATCATCAATTGTTTAAATATTATTTTGTGTGTTTTGCACATTTCTATATTTAATTTGCAGATCAGGTAAAAGTCAATGAAAACTCAGAACTTACATTTCAAGTTAATTATATAAAAACTGAAAAAAAAAGAAAAAGTGACTTTTTCAGCAAAGATATTGTGAACAATGTAAAAACAAGTTTCTCCATCCACTGTCATTGATCCAACTCCATGCGTTTTTAAATTAAAGTGGTAGAAGATGACATTACAGAACCTCTGAATGTCCAAATGAGTCATATCTTATAACTAAGAAAAGATGAATAACTGTATTTCACATCAATTATTTACATGATGTAAATATTAACACAATATTTACACTAAATGAAAAATTAAAATATAATCCATTCCTCAAAACAAAAATGAAGTACTTTTACATCTGCATGACCAAAAAAGTTAATAATAATAATAATAATAATAATAATAATAATAATAATAATAATAATAATAATAATAATAATAATAATAATAATAATAATAATAATAATAATAATAAAAAACTGAATGACTAAATAAAAATACAGTGAAATTTCAAAACCTATACAAGTAGCAGTTCTCCATGATTTTAATTGCAGACAGTGACTTTATAGTGCTTATTTATTAGTAATTTAAATAAGTTAAGCAATTATACAATTTTATACTTAGTTTTTATGTGTTTTGTTACTGCTGTTGTTTTGTATATGTTGGTTCTATCAATATTTCCTTCTCGTTTACTACTTGTTATATCTCAATATTATGACTTTGTTCCTTTTCTTAGTACCCCATGTGTTTTTTTTTCCTTTCTTTACACTTTAACTCATGATTGTAGTAATAAGATACATGATGATATAAAATAAAACTGAACTTGTTTGAAAAAAGTTTTCAAAATCATTGTTTCTGATCATTTTAAAACACCTGATGTGAATCCAATTGGAAATGAAATAAACAAATGTATTTCAGACCCTTTTAACTATGATTTTATATCTAGAAAAGTTGAAGATAAAGGATAAGAAAGACAACAAAACACAGACTCTAAACCCCGTCTGACCTTCTTGAGCTCTGTGAGGAAGTAGTCGATCATGTGTTTGACCTGCGGGGCTTTGGCAGAAAACAGGATCAGCTTCTCGTTGGTCAAGTTGAACTCCAGCATGTTCTTAGATGGAATCGACACAAACAGGATGTCCGAATAGCTGCACATGAGGCGGTATAGAAAAAAAACCACGGAAGTCAACATAAAGAGAGGGAAATGGGGTCAAAGTACTCGACAGAGAATGCTATAAACACAGAGGTGCAGACCTGTACAGCCTCAGCACTCTGAAGTAGTCTGGGGCGCTGGAGCTGCTCCTCACCATCTTCAGCAGTTTGATGCCTTTATGAGAAACAGACAAAACCTGCACTCCTGTACCCACACTGCCCTGGAAAACACACAGATACAACACACAAGAGTCCACAAGTGATACTTACAGAAAGATTTGAGTTTTATTACAAGTGTGTAAGTTTTATTAGCCAGCCTCCCTAAAGGTGGGAAAGGGTATTGCTTTTGGTTTGCTTTCATTTGTCCAATTTTACACAAAACCTACTGGACTAATTTCCATTAAGTTTTCAGGAAAGGTTTGAGGTGGACTAGAATAGAAGCCATTATATTTTGGTGAATGTAGGTCAAAGATCAAGGGAAGGGTCACCAAAAATGATAAGAGATAGGGCAAATGAGGAATTTCCTTTTCATTTCTGTACACTCAGTTTTGCATGTAGTTTCGTTTTGTCCACTGAATCACAAAATCACATTATGGATATAACCTTTGAACTAGTCAACTTAGAGACTTCCAATGACAACCAAAATGCGTGTTTCTTAATTCTGCATCATGTATGTATAGATTGTGAGCTATTATTGACCAAAGAGGTCAGGGGTCACTCACTCAGTCGATACCTAAAAGACTAAAATGGACTACAACAAAAAAAAACAAACAAAAAAAAAAAAAAAACAGGGTACATAAAGACTTAGTTAGTTAGTGACAAATAGGAAACTGGTCATGGGTTCCAAAATGGCATCATGACCTTTGACTTTGAGCGACCTTGAAAGGCCAAACCCATTTTGAGAGGGAGATTAAGGGCACTTGTTTGTGTTGTCTTCTGGTTGTTATTTCAGATGCTATTTACCCTATTATTGTATATTATTTAACTTGTTATTGTGTATTTTACATCGTATTTATCTCTGACAGTTTGTGTAATTACCCAGATATTGCACATATAATTTTCTCTTATTAATAGTAGTTTATATTCTATATATTTGTATGTAATTTTCCTTTGTATGCCATTCTTAAATCTCACTTTGTTTAGTTTCAAATGTATTTATCTTATTCAAAAATAAATTTATTTATTTAGTTAACTCTTTTTTTTTTTACATTTTAATTTATTTAGCATTCAGTTAAGATTTTCATTGTACAAGGAAATCTGTGTCTTTGCTGTACATATGACACTAAAACACTTTGAATCTTGTTTGAATCCATTTTAGTATATTCTATGTTACATAGTTACATATTTTTACTAGTTGTATTAGTTTTTATCACTAATATCTTTGTACAACACTTTCTCTTGTCATGCATGAAACAAAAATCCAGGTTATGTGGAAGAAAAACCGGAACAGTAGTTTGATTTAAACTATTAAATAAAATTTTAAAAAAAACACACTTCAACAATTTGATTAACTCACCGAAGCAGGGAAAAGACGGGAGAAGTAAATCTCCCAAGAGTCTTTAGCCATTGCAACCACTTTCTTCTTCACATTCTCACCATGTGTTCCTGAAACCTGTTCTACTTGGTGTTCCGCTGTGAGGAAAAACAAAGCAACACAAGTACAATCAAATCCAAAGAGACAAATTCATGTACAGTATTATTATTGATATTCTGACCAAAGCCCATGCTTATTGTCATTTATCGTACCTTGTTGTATTTTATTTGTTTCTTTATAGTTTTGTTTTTATCTGTAGGGACCTTGAGTGTATAACAATGTGCTCATAAATATTATTATTATTATTATTATTACATATGACAATAATAAATATGGTGTTTCACCACAGAAAAAATCCCTTCATACCAAAAAGACCTTTCATCTTCTGCCTTTCTTCGATGGTGATGCGGATGCAGGCCTCAGAGAAAGTGTCATGTACAATCTACACATACACACAAGAATAAAGTATGCTTAGGTCTTAATTAAAATACTCATTAAATGAATGTATACGTACATTTTTAATGTCTCATTGAAATATTAACCTGTCTGAAGATCATGTCGAGAATCAATGGATTATTCAAAGTTTCTTTAGGATAAAAAACCTGTAAACACATGAGAAATGTAATTATGATGGTCATTTAGTTCATGCGATATTAAAATGTTAAGCTTTAAAGTGTTGCATTAACACTGAAATCACATTTATAGGAAGTGTTGTTGTTTTTTAACACTACTTATGTGAATGTCTGGTCCTGAAAAACACCTCTTTCCTCATGTAGAGCTTCCAGGGAACATTGGTGTAAGTGTAGTATTCATCACTGGTTCTGCTGTGGAGTTGAGTCTGAATGATCTCCTCTTCCACTGGCAACTCTCTAGAAACTGGATGCACAATTACACACAAATAAGGATCTTCCTCCTATTAATGTAGCCAGGCATGTGTGAAACAAGCAGAAAATTATACATTCTGTGAGAAGGTCACCTGGAGCTGGAGGGGGGGCGGGGCTTATAAAGGAGCTGGCTCGTCCTGCAGGATGAGACTTAGTCGATTTAGTAGCTTTAGCTGCTCTGTCTTCTTTTGGCTCAGATGTTATGGGCTTCCTTTGTGTCTGAGAAATGTAAAAAAAAACAAAAAAACAAAAAAAACCAGTTCAAGTTACTTAATTTGCGTGTCTGTTTTGGTATTTTTGTGCACACGTGTAAACACTAATTCAAACAAATGGCATTGAGGAAAAAAAAATATTATTGAAGCTATACAGGATTCTCTGGACAGAGACAAGGATAAAAGACCATGAAAGCCTCTGGGACATTCAGAAAATGTGTACACAACAAAGCTAAAACTTGCGTAATACTTTTCAGCGCTACAATATGTGTATGTGCGATCATGTAAAATGAGTAGATTTACTGGTTGTGGTGGGTTTGCCATCTGGTCTTTAAGAATCTCCATAGCTTCATCATGAGGATCTGGTTTCTTTGTAAACACTTTCCCATCACTTTTCCTATATAAGAAAAACAGAAAAAAAAATATTAAAAATACTCAGAAATCTAACAGACTTATATAAACTTTATGTTATGTTCATAAAAGTGTCTCTAATACCCAGAAGAAGTTGTTGAACCAGCAGGTTGATGCTGTTTGACGATGTCCTTGATGTCGTGGCTGGGCTCTATGCGCTCTGTGTTATTCACAGTGGACCGGACCACATCCTCTGGGGGATGGCCATGGGTCAGACCTGGAATTCAATAATTACAGCAAGCACAAATTTTGAAAAGAAACCCTTTATAGCATGGACCTTTAAATGTTGATCTGGTAATTGTGATTTTTTTTTTGTTATCCTCCAATGATTATTTTTCATCTGAGAACTTAAACCCATAAAGACCTAAACCTCCAGTGTTAACCAAAAGCATTTACTGATCTAAACTGTTTAAAACCTGCTGATCCACTAATCGTATCAATGCATGTAAGTAAGTGCTGTAAACTGTTTTGGTTTTCATGGTCATTAGATGTGACCAGTTTGCTCCATAGTTACCATGGAAACACCATAATCTTCTACAACATTGATTTATCATTAAAACCTAAAGAGTTAGAGCAATTGCACTGGATGAAGACAGTTGGTTTTGTGTTCAGTTTATTATGTATTTGCTGCAAAAGTAACTTTTTCTTCAGTTTTTTTTCTGTTTTGATATAATCACATTTGAATTAACTCTAAATCGGGGGTATTCAATTACAGTTCTCAAGGGCTGGTACTCTGCATATTTTAGATACTTCCATCTTCCCTCACACCTGGAAACCATTACATCATTATCAGGATTCTGCAGAAGCTGGATGATGAGCTGATCATTAACTGAACCAGGTGTGCTGGAAGAGGTAAATATCTAAATCATGCAGGATACCGGTGCTCGAAAAGTGTAACTGAATACCTCTGATTTAGATATTCATGGCAAGTCAGAGTTCATTCAAAGGTTGTTATGTCAAAACAGAAAAAAAAAAATGAAGAAAAAGTGAGTTTTGTGGCAAAGATATAAACTGAACATTGTCATTGTTCAAAGTCTGTGGATTTTACTGATGAATCAATGTTGTAAACTATGACAGTGTTTCCGTGGTAACTACGGAACAAATGGGTTGCATCTGATCCAATACAATTTACAGTATTTACTTTACATGTATTGATTGGTTTAGTGGATCAACAGGTTTAGATAAGTAGATGACTGTGGTTAACACTGGAGCTTTAGGTCTTTATGGTTTGAATGCCCCTGATTTAAATCAAATAAAGGAAATGAAATCTAGGAAAATACATGATTTACAATGAAAAATGCAAAATAGAGAAGATATTATTATGCATTTTATATACATTGCACTTTTTTTAAGTAAGGCACTTAATGTCTTACATTTTATAGCCTTGTTTGGTAGGACACCTAATGCATATGATATATATTGTCCTTTTTATTATTTATTATAACCTTTTTATGATATGTTGTCTTTTATGATACAGTGCTGAAGAAGTTTCATTGTGTCCGCAATGACAATACAATTCTGTTCTATTCTACTCTATTATAAATAACTTACAAAAGGGTAAAAACAGAGAAACAGAATCTGGGAAATGCTACAAAAGTACGGTCTTTAAGGGTTAAGAACACAACTGGGCAACACAACTGATTCTTCTTATGGTACCTACACCACGACCAAAAATAAGCAAAACACATACTCGTTTTTCTCTGAGAAGGGCGGGGCTTCGAAAAGTCCTCACTCTCTTTAGTCTGCACATAGATACAGAAGGTCACACAGGTGGGTACATTCATTTATGAATATATTCATTAATTGTGTTTTCTGCAGGTGTAGTTGTAATGTGTGTTCACGCAGTGTGTGTGTGTGTGTGTTTTAACTCACAGGACTGGCTGTGTAGGAGCGTTGTGGCGAGTATGTGTGATGTTGTGAGGGTGGTGACTGTGGAGCCGGTGTCGCAGGAGGGAAGGAAGACAGCATCTGCTGCTGGATGGCCATGGCCTGCATGGTCATCTGCTGGGCCTGAAAAAAAAACACACACACACACACACACACACACACACACACACACACACACACACACACACACACAGACACACAAATGATTAGTTATAAAAGTGAGTAGCCATACATTTACATATTATTATTATTATTATTATTATTATTATTATTATTATTATTATTATTATTATTATTATTATTATTATTATTATTATTATTATTATTATTATTATTATTATTATTATTATTATTATTATTATTATTCTGACAGTTGTGTTTAGGGTTTAGACTTACACCAAACAGAAGTGAACATAGAATTGTACAAATGTCTTAGGCCACCTCTAGGATGTGTACTTTATTAGGTTTGAAATGACTAACCAGATTTTTTTTTTGCCATTCTCTTACAGGGAATATGTGCAACAGCTTTAACAGACAAAAAATAGAACGGTGTTGTAAAGTCACTATTTAGTGTAATCCTTGACAAAAAACGTGTTAAATGAAACCTAGTACAAAACATCAGAAAATGAATGCAATAAATGTCATATAATAAATATATCTAAATTAGGTATAGGCTGAGTTTAAACTGAGAAATACATATCCGTGGTCATTAGAACTTTACTAAACTAACAAATGTAACATTACACTAGGACTGGATAGTTTCAAAAGTTGTTCACTTCATAGTAAAAACATCCACAATAGCATGAATTTAAACAAAGACATGTGACAGACCAGAATTATAGCTTGCTGGTTAATGATGGCCTGTTGTTGTTGAGTCAGGACAGCTTGTTCTGATCCTAGAAAATGACAGACACAGAGGACATGTAGTAAGAACAACAAACCAATGTGGACAACAAATAGTATAGTCACTCCAAGACACTCAGTTAAACTATCGGGCTGAAATGACACACTCAGGGATTGTAACACCATTATCTTCTGTTAAACAACATGTGGAATTCATCGTGACCTCGTCATGCCATCACACGTTTTGGCCAAACATGCTGGAAAACCTGATGGTTGTACCTGACACACCTGTCATCATAGGCACTACAGACGTGGCAGGAAGCGAGGGCACCCCTGACAGACCGGGGACGCCACTGACATGAGCCGCCACATCAGCAGCCTGTGCAGCAGTGGGCGCACGAGTGGGTGACGGGGCGGGGGCTACGCGTGTTGGGGAAGTGTCAGTAGAGGAACTCTGCTGGCGGTACGGCTGCTGGGGTCGGTTGTACTGGTGGTACTGTGGTGGCTGCTGCTGCTGCTGCTGCTGCTGGTGGTGGTCTTGCTGCTGGTGTTGTTCGTGGTGGTGGTGGTGGGAGGGGATTGGCATAGTGGGGATGGGTGGCATCATTCCTCCTGCTACTGGGAGTACTGGCACAGCTTTGAAGAGCCACCAGTGGGGGAACAGGTAAGGGTTAGTTTCGAATGAAGGAATGAGGAATGAAAATGATAATGATGAAATGATAAATGTCAGCTCATATACGGTAGTTGAAACAGGGTTTTCGGACACCCTTAACATTTTTCACAATCTTTCAAAAACATGTGGCTGCATCAGACAGACACAAACACACGTAAAAGATTATTTGTGTTTATTGCTAAAAAAAACCAAAACAAAACAAACAAACAAAAAAAAAAAAACTAGAAATACACTCCCTCCTGGATCAATTTGTTCCTCATGCCACACTGTAAAAAATAACTATAGAATGAACAGGAAAAATTGTGTGAAAATACAATGCACAGTTGTGTATTTGAGAGGATTTTTGTATTAACAATTACATCAAATGTAGCTGTAGTTTTTACAGGAAGAGTATGTGAACAAAACCAGATTTGTTTGTAGAAATAATGTACTTCTACTGTATTGGGAAAATATAACTATATATTGAAAAACAATACGATGTTATTTAAATTGCAATAACACAATGTTAAAAGTAGATCACTGTGAGAGCGCAGACCTCTGCCAAGGTTTGGATCTGGATGTTCATAACTTATTTATAAAGGATTTATTTTATTGGTCATCAGCAATCCCTTAGAGGGTTTTAAAAAAATTCAACTCTCGGTCCTGTTTTTGGGTTATGTACATTTCAATATTCAACCACATATGACGTCACTCTAACATTATGCGACGTCGCACAATGATCAACTTTCACATGTTAGATCTAATGTTAAATATGAAGCACAAGATATTGTCGGATTTAACAAAATATGTCAATAACCCTGCTTTAAGGTAAAGGTCATACATTTTCCGTATATACCAGTCATATATACCAGTCGTCAAAACGTGACGTCATTGAGCCTATCGGTGTTATCGCATCTGATGTCTGAAGGTAAAATGAAGTGAATGCAACAAAACCACCTGATACTATCTGGTCTGGATTCTGAAATATCACCACTCATGTGTTTTTGTTGTTGACCTTCACTGTGACCTTGACCTTTGACCTTTATGACTCAAAATGTAATGGTTTCTTCCTTGACGTATTATCAATCATCAAAATCTGTCCATAACTTATAACCAAAGTTATCTTGCTGACAATCAAGCAAACAAACAAACAAACAAACAGACAAACAAACGCGAGGTAAAACATAACCTCCTTCGCGGAGGGAATAACAACCTCTTTGCTTTAAAAAATAATTAAATAAAAAAGTAATTAAGAAGTAAACATTGAATTTAAACAGGTTAACCAACAGATGACTGTGATTCAGTCAGTAGAGTAGGTTGTCAATGACCAAAGGGTTGGCAGTTTGAATCCTAGCTCCAGCTTTACTTTTTACACCCAATGTTAAATCTACATGTTTACAATGTTAAGTTTACATGTTACTCCTTAAATATATTTACAGTTTGCTGTTCTTCTTACAGGGTTATTCTGGCAACCACAGCTGCCAGTATTTGTTGTTGTTTTTTCCATATAAATATTCCACGTTTAAAATCTTAAATTGTTAAATGTTTACTACTTTAGTGATAGAAAAAGAACTAACTAAGTTGTTATTTTAACATTGTGGTCTTCCAATTTTTCTATTTAGTTATAGTTTCTCAAAACAATAGAAATACATAATTTTTACAATCAAATATAGCTTTGCTAACTTACTCTCCCCGTAAAAAGCTACATTTTATTTAATCATTAGCACAAAAACCTTCTCAAACAAACAACTTTGAATTGTATTTTCATTTACAGTGTTTTTATTTTGGCAATTTTACAACTTTTTGCTGTTAATTCTACAGTTGTTTTTACAGTGTGTGACAAAGCAAACAAATCAGACGGCACAAAACAAGATGAGTGCATGTGTTGGAGAGAAGGAGAGAAAGAACAATGAGTATAGCAAAAGGATGACAATGACAGATGCCCATAAGGCCAGGGTTAAATGAGTCATCTGTGGTTACAGTGAATGGCTGTCCATGCATTATGTATGTGGTCAGACTGCTCATTACAGCCACTAAGCGAGAGGGTAAGGTTGATGAACTGTACACCTGACCCTTTACACTTCGGACCTGCTCAGTGTTACCAAATGTTTATGTGAACTATCTGGAAAACATTATAATGGCAGCCCTAATTTATTTATTTTCATCACAGTGACTTTTGCTATTTATTTATTTATTTTTATTTAGTTTTTTTAATCTCCATCTGTCTGTTATTATAAGACACTATAATTGCAAATAAACCCATCAAGACCCAAACATTCACCTTTAACCTGATCGGTTTAATACCTGTTGATCCACTAATCCTAACAATGCATGTAAATAACTGATGTAAAATACAGTTTGTCATCTGTTCTTGATCATAAAAATTGACAGATTTAGATATTCAAAGCCTCCGTAGTGAATGTGGAAACACCATCATCTTCTACAACACTGATTCACCAGTGAAACCAATGGAGTTTGATAAATGACAGTGGATGGAGACACTTGGCTTATGTTCAGTTAATGATAGGTTTGACTGAAAACTTTTTCTTCACTTTTCTCTGTTTCTGATAAAATAACTCTCACCTTTCAATTTGAGGTTTAATACACATCTACAAGATCAGTGAATTAAACAGCAAACTACAGGATGTACACTGAAAAATGCAAAATACAGACAATATATAATAAATGGAGATACATCACTTGAGAATGATTAAAAATAGAGAACATTTTGTCGGGGAACAGACATTAGAGTAGCACTGGGTCTTTATAGGTTAAAATAAATTGGTTTTGAGTAACTGGAAAAGACTACAGAACTAAGTATACTACTTCTCTCCATTTGTAAGGAAAGCTTTACTGTGACAAAACTATTTATCAACTTGAGTAATACTAAAGATTTACGACCCACTTAGAACAAGCTGAATTATTAATGTTGGTGAGAAAGAATGAGAGAGTGATGATGGTGGAAGGACAAAGAAGACATTAAAGTTAAAAGCATGGATGGAGAAGGAATGAACAGACACACAAGAAATAAAAAAAAAACCTAGAAGACAAAGTATAAAAAAAAAACAAAAAAAACACACAAAAAACTTTACCTCCGGGGTGTATTCCCGGTGGATAAGGCCGACTAGGGGCCGTATGACTCTCCCCTTCTCCTCTTCCACCCTCTGTGATGCCGATACCACCTCCTCCCTTCATTCTTGCTGACAAAGTTGCAGTCTTTTCCATGTCCTGATGAGAAGCGAGAGGCAAGTTACAAAGACTCAGCAGATTGAAAAGAGTGGAAGTAGATGGTGAGAGAGGATAGCTTGAGAGACATGAGGAGATGGACAAAAAGTTTGTGTGTGTGTGTGTGTGTGTTTGAGTCAAACCCTCTCTAAGTGTGTCAACAGGAACCGAATACTCCCCAGGAAGTACCGTACACACCGGAGGAAACGCTCCAGCAGACACAAACACACAAACACACCACTAGTACCAACACACAAAAAGCTCAAAGACTTTGAAGCAATATTTGACATATTACAAATTCTCATCAGAAAATCCAAATATATACATCAGCTCTACATTAAAAGGATGCACAAGAAAGCAATAACAGCAACAAAGTCAAAGAACAAACTGCATATAATCATTTGTCATATATAATAAGTGTAAGATAAATAGTCTAATGACATAACCCTAACTGCCAGCCTCACACATTTGCACTGACAAAGTACCATTTATAGATATTAGGTTGCATCAATGTCAAATAGTGTCTTAGAAAAACTGCTGGTTAACATCCAAAAGATACAGGTAACGACTGCTCCCTTTCTTGATCGGCATCCTACATTTTTTTTTAGCTCCTGGCAAATAAACTCCAAGAATGCTGTGCATGTGCAGTCGAACACAGTCCGCCTCACCGTAACCTAATCGTCCTCTCTACTGGGCGATCATGTCTACCCCATTCATACACAAACAGAGGCACTGGATCACATGCTCCATCCATCCATCATCATCACCATCCATTCACACTCAGAAGGCAGATCAAGTGGAGGAGAGAATAAGAAATACATACACACATTTTCCATTTAAAGTTTTTCAGTGTTTCCAATCGCTTTGTTTGTCTTTTAGCAAGTTCAAATATTTAGTCTGTAAGATTTTTAACATCTGAAAAGCTGGAACTTGCAAAGTTTTCTGACTGATTTCTGACTGAAATTGCATGCCACACCACTTCTTACTGCATTTGGCGTGCCATACGTACACATTTTTATCCTTTCACATGTTATTCAACGCCATTTGATCACGTGTCCATGTATACCGAGATACCTAGTTTACGAATCTGCAGCAGCTAACTCTTACCCTAATCCACTAATTGTGTGGCATTTGACACTGCGTGAACATACATGGTGTGAAATCTTATATTGCGTACAGATAAAACAGCTTTTAAAAGTGGCATGTTATCTGTACGCAATTCATTATATCATGTTGAACATTTCTATTTTTTTTATCTGGTGCAGTCATATAAAATCATACATTTAACGATACAGTACTGGTGTAAATGTGGTAGAAGTAATGCATATTTGAAAGTAAGCATTGTAATTCATTCACAAAAGAAAATTATTCATTATTAATATTTAAATGGCACAGGGTGGGGAAAAATATTTAACAGAAACAAAACACACTTATAAAACGCATTGGTCACTGTAGACTGTATCAATTAATAAAATCTTAAATAATTGGGGACCATTTGGTTAGGAATACAAACACGTTCCAATGTAACCTTGCAGTTAGATATTTAGCTTTTTTTTCTCTTTTTTTTTTTTTTTTACCTTTAATCAGCAGTAATAGCAACACATTAGTGCATTTCCAGCATTGAATATGAAGTGTGTTGGGGTGTGTAATTTATTGCTGTGCTAGGGAGTACAGTTTAATTTCTGTTTTTATTCCTGTATTTAGTTTTACCTGCCACCACCCCCATTATGTGGAGGACATATTTATTTTTAACTACAGCTTGTCTTTAAGTAACAATCTCACATTTTATATTAACATGTTCATTCATTCATTGCTTGTTTACACAGACACAGAGGGACTGCTCATACAGACAAAAGTGTTCAGGGACAGGATGAGACAACACAATGGGACAAACCAGCTAAGTGGTTGCTTTTGAAAACATAAAAAAACATGTTAAACACATGTCTGTGTAGTGTAGTTTATTGATGGTGTGTGTCAGTACTCACTATGCTGCTGTCAGACAACACAGGGTCAAACAGACTGTCCAGGTAGCGGTCCATTCCCCTCTGAGTCTGACCGTCACTGAACGCATCTGACTCCACTAAAATAAAAACAGACACGAGTCACTTTAAATGTAGTTATTATATTATCTGTGAATTACTTTAACTATATGCATAAACCATATTTTATCTCTGTATTTAACTAAAAAAGAATATAGCTCTGTGTAATCCTGATATTGTAAGTATGTACGTAATACATATACTGTATGTGCAAAGGTTCAAGGGCGTTACTGTGTTTTTGTGGACTTAGGTTAATGTGTGTGTGTATAGCAATGTTTATCTGCTTTTAATGCTATTTCTTTTTCCTTTTTTATTGCGCGCCATAAGCAAAAGCTGTAGGTTGAACAATCCCTTATCTATCTATCTATCTATCTATCTATCTATCTATCTATCTATCTATCTATCTATCTATCTATCTATCTATCTATCTATCTATCTATCTATCTATCTATCTATCTATCTATCTATCTATCTATCTATCTATCTATCTATCTATCTATCTATCTATCTATCTATCTATCTATCTATCTATCTATCTATCTACTTACCTATCTATCTTTGAATCTTTATACAAAGGTGTCTTCAAGATTCATAAGAAAAAAGTTATTAAAGTTATTAAATTATTTATGATGCTTCTGCTCTTCCTTTAAGAAACAACTAAGTGAGCAGCGGGTGGAAAATGCAGCGTTTTAAAATGTAGAACTTCTTCTGGGACATCAGCTTTTAAGTATGTGGCTACAGGTCAATGGAACAATCTCCAACAGACCTCATTCATAACATGTAGATGTTGACACACTTTTTCATAACTGACTGAGCATTAGTTATTATCAGTACGAAACTGTACAGACTTGTGACTTCAGCTTGTACAGTATATACAGGATATGCTTGTGTATGGAAAACCATTTTTGGACACCCCATGCATCTGTAATATATTACATTGTGAATTGCTCTTACGTCAAGCTCACTTCTGCATGTGCTCTGGTCTGTTGACATTGAAACCAGATGTTTCAGTGAGATAATGAAACGCATCCAGGGCATGACATGTTGAAACTGTCATAAATTTAGTTTGGTTATTTTTTCATGCTAACAAGAAACAGAGAAGTCCTTTTGTCAGACCTTTTGAAACTGAAAAAAATGCACATATTTTTTTATTCAGATATTTCATAATATTTTAGCTTGTGTGAAATGTTGAAGTTGTCCGAAAACATTTTTTATTTACGTGTGTGTGGTTTGTATCTGTGTGTGTGTGTGTGTGTGTGAATTCTTCTGTTTGTGGGTATAGGCCTTGAAGAGAGATGGTTTTAGAATGTGGGATTTATAAATGGGACATGATGTTAAAACTGTGTCTTTTTTTTTTTTTTACTGTAAAACAAACTTATACAACATTTGCACTGCCACTGAATAAAATAAATACATTGAACACAAAGTGATAGTGATTTTAATGACTCATTATACCAGTGAAGAACAAGGAAGTATTGATTAATGTAAGATCGTAGCTCTAAATATGTCTTTTACAATAAAAAGAAATAAAATACAAAAATATCAACTAAAATAATATAAAACTGAATACTAATCAACATGGGTGTTGGTTAAAATCTGTGATTCCATAAATGAAATTTCAGAAACCAAGTGACCTGCAGAAAGCATCAATGAAATGTAAATGGTTTTATTTATATTCTGTTGGTGAATAAAGCTTATGTTCCCAGCAAAACATATGCTAATATAAGTATGATATATGACATTTATGAACATTTATGAACCTGTGGGTGAGACACATGTATTCAGTAAATGTGTCTAAATCATTACTTCCAGTATAGAAAATGATACAGATCCTAAATCTGCAAACACCTTCTATAATTTCATGAATATTCTGAGACTGGAGTTAATTATAACTGTTTTAGGATTGACTTGTGTAAGCTTACCATGGCTGTAGTAACCATCTGAGTCAGGCAGACTGTAGGCTGGTCTACTACCACTCAGAGTGAAGGAAGGAGAAAGCTCCTCATCCGAGTCAAAGCCACTGCCAAACAGAGCACTGAGAAAGCAGAGTGAATCTATATTATCAGATTATCATTTGGGTAATATCCATATCCTCAGATGCAAAAATAAATTTTTGTCGTCTGTAGTGGACAAGTTTCACAGCTTTGCTTAAAAAATAAAATAAAAACGTCCACTGAAAAGGACAATTATTTAATGGAAAATGGCAAAAATGTTTCCTAATTGGATCTCAGGAGAATATGACCTCCACTGTAGATTTTGCAGTGTTAATTTGGAGACAATGGGACCAAATACACTCTAGAAGAAGTTAAATAAACTCTCTAAGTGTTGATTTAACACTGCAAAATTTACTGTGTACTGTATATATTTGTTTACTCACAGGCTGGCATTAGCTCTGACTTTAGTGGGGTCGTCGGAGCTGATAATGAAGTAACTCTTTTGCTTTGGGAAGTTGGTAGGAAGCTCCAGGTCTGCAATCAAGTCCATCACGTAGTCATGACCAGCTAACTCCACCCACTGGGCATGCTCCTTCATCAGAACTGAGCTCCCCCTCCACCAGTCAGACACTCCCCTGGAAGAACACACACTTCAAACACCTGAACACACACTGAGTCTTATGCAAAGGTGTAGATTTTAATTAAGAGATTGATGTGAGTAGAAGTCAGAACTCATATTGTTTTCTTTCATATTATGATGGACTGCCTGTAGCTTTGATTATGGGATGTATTCACTGTAGTATTATTCATGCTACATGATGATTATACAATGTCAAAGTACAGTGGTATCTCAATTTATGAAACTAATTTATTCCAGAAGTGGTTTTGTACTGTGAATTTTTCATGAATATAGTAATAAAAAGCCTGATTCATTCCAAGGCCCCCAATACTACCCCTCAAACCCTTTAAAAATTAGACCAATTTTGTATGAAATATGTGTTAAAAGTAAAAGATCATTTAGATTTAGATTTTAGATCTAATTTATTGGTCTCAGTGGCGAAATTTGACTTAATATTAAACTATTAAAATGAACAAGACATACAAATCATTTCCATACCATTGTTTTTTTTTTTAATTGCAACTTTCACCTTCAACAATGACATAACATTGACATTTGGTGAAATATCGATCATAATCTTCCTAAAATGTGCAAGGCATACATCGTCAAAGTGGGCGATAGCATGACTCGTGAACATTTTTTCAGATGTTTTTTTTGTTTCATGAATTTGGAAAGTTCATGAAATTTGGCCAGCATGTCTTTTATTGCTGCTGATGGAATAATGACTGCCTCCTCCTTTTTTTAACATCTCCTGTTTCATTTCTATTGATAACGCAGCCCGCTTCTTCTCTTCATTTGCACCAGGAATCACTTTCTTTGGACTCATGATGAATAACAAATATGTACTGTTATAAAGTTTAAAAGAGCACACTGGGAAAAACTCACAAAACAGCAGTAACTGTCGTTCACGCGTTAAAACTCTGTGATGAATGAGGGTCAAATGTTCAGAAAAAGCACCATGGGTTGCTCCCTCATAGCCAATGGGATGATACATACAGTGCTGTATGTACGTCTTGGGGGTTGCGTTTCGTAAAGTGAATTTTCTTTCGTATTCAGAGATGAAAAATTGCTGTAAAAGTTTTTCCTAACTTGGATTATTTGTTAGCTGGGTCTTTCATAAGTTAAGTTACAGTATGACTGTAACTGTAATAACAATATTTCCATCTTTTTTTTGAACGCATAATATCACTGAACCTAGAAATAACAACCTCATGCAATCACTTTTAATAATGTACTATAACCCTGTAAAATAGTAGTTATGTACGGTACGTTGTGCAATAATCCTCTGTTCACGCCATGCAATATTTAATTCAATATTTATTTATTTACAAATGTATTATTTTTATACTTTCACAGATGGCGATACTGTTAATATTTTAAATATTGTCTATTCCATTTTTATGTCTATTATGTCTTTTGTTAAATGATATATTCTATTTTTTCATTTTACTTTTTAGTTGGTTTTGCCATTATTTTTCTTCATATTGTTTACACTGACTGAACTAGCATTCCTAATTTCACTGAACACACAATGACAATAAAGGGTATTCTATACTATTCTATTCTGTTCTGTTATATTCTATTCATGACACAAGAAAACAAAAATCATGTGTTTCATTTTCTAAACATTTGGCCATAAGTGTATTTGTTTAATTGAAGGGATTATCCAGAGTAAAATATATTTTAGCTACATTTTAGGATGTTAGTACATACATATATATGACATCAAAATCACATCATTCACATGTACATTGAGAAAGATCAATTTTGCTGTTTGACACAAAACGCTATTTTTAGACCTCTTCTAAAGTTCTAAACAACATCACACTTACATTGTAGTAAGTAGAGGGTCCCTAAAAGCAAACCAAAGTGTTCCTAGGTCTTTATGTCGTCTGATAGTGTGTCCAGAGTTACTTATCTCAAGTACCTTTCCAGATGCAGGAAGATGTCCGAAATAGTTGATAGCCGAGTGCACAGAGTTACACACATTCAAGAATTCATTGCATTTAAAAAAACAAACATAGTCCAGTATTTCATTACAAATTGAAATGAAGCTGTATGCAACAGCAAAGCTTAGCCTACTAACAGGTTGTTGTTGTTTTTGAAAAACAATGTAATGAAGTGATGAATTTCCAGAGCGTGATGTGTGATGTTTCGACATTCACAAGAGGTCTAAAAATAGCATTTCATGTCGGCTGAAATGACAAGACTTTATTGATCTCTTACAGGAAAATTTGTTGTTACAACAGCAGAGAAATGGTGCAGGCGCCAGGTAAAAAAAAAAAAAAAATAGACGTGCCCTACTCACTTCCATGCTAACATAGTTTGGCTCAAAATGGCAAAATCGAACTTTCTGAATGTACATCCGAATGGTGTGATTTTGATATCAACTCATCATATGTACTCCCAATCATCCAAAAATTGAGCTAAAATGCATTTTACTCTGGATAATCCCTTTAAATCCATGTGGTGCCTTGTTTAGTTGGTCTCTGCATACAAACACATAGCAAAGTAAAAGAAAAAGTAATATAACTAAACTCAGATCCATTGAAATATGTGCTACATAATGATAAAATAAAATGTCACATTCAAGGTGCACTGTGTTGGATTTAGTGTCATGTAATAATGTAACTGTCCATTACAACCAGCTGATAACAAACCCCTCAAACACTCTCCTTCAGAACACAACAGACATAAACGACTTAGTCTAAGACAGTGAAAATACTACAGTTCTTGATACGGTTAATTATACAGTAATGAAAACATAATTACTAATATTACATTCTATTTCTGAAAATAGATCCCTATAAATCTTGTACATTGTGCCTGTAAAAAAAAAAAAATGTTTGCACCTGTGACGCATGATGTCTCCTGCTAAATCCTCTCCACTGGTCCAGGAGTGGACAGGACAGAGGAAGGACCCGCCTACAGAAAAATATGAATGGAAAAACCAACAAACATAAACATCTTGAGCTGCTTCTGTTCACTGATGTTTTGAAATCACATCTCTTGTGTAATGACTAAAGTAAATGGTGTAAATTGCGCAGTTGAAAAGCTGAGCGCGCTGACTCTCCATCACCCGATCCTGACTGCCAATGAATAATCAATGATCAGGGGCTGTAATTGATCCCTGCAGTAAAGGCACTGCCAAAAGTCCCTGATAGTGGTGCTACTTGTAGGTGAGAAAGACTGGTTACATAACATTTAATGAGGATTACCTGAGGAATAAAAAGGGTCAAATGTAACCCATAAAGACTCAAACATTCACTGTGACCAAAACAGCTGATGTGAAATGAATAATACCTGTTGATCCATTAATTCTGTCAATACATATAAATAATTGGTGTAAAATGCAGTTTGTTTTGTTTTCATGGTCATCATATATGACCCATTTAGATGTTCAGAGGTTCTGTAGTGAACATGGAAACACCGTTATCTTCTGCAACACTGATTCACCAATAAAACCATGGAGTTAGCAGTGAATGGAAACACTTCATGTTCAATTAATGATTGATTTGCTGAAAACGTAACTTTTTCATTAGTATTCTCTGTTTCTGTAATAATAATCTTAACTTTAATATGAGTTTTTCTGAACATCCACATGATCAGTGAACAGAACAGAACAGTACGCTTATTTTAGCATTTTCATTACGACGAAAATGTACTGGTCCCGTTACTAAAAGATAAACCAATTTCATGTATAAACCCATGATGACCCAGTGTTACTTTTGTGTCACTTCCCAAATCTAACCATTCTTAAGTGATTTATCACCATTTGTTATAAGATTACTCTCTGTAATTTGCATTTTATCAATTCAAATCTGATATTTTCCTCTACTATTTAATTTACTGACCATGAAAATGTTAATAAAACATCACATTAAAATGTATGATTATTCTATCAAAAACAGAGAAAACTGCAAAAAAAAAAAAGGGACTTTTCAATCAAATCTATCACTAACTGAACATAAATCATGCCTTTCCATTCACTGTCATTGATCCAACTCCATAGGTTTTACTGGTGAATCAATGTTATAGAAGGTGACGGTGTTTCTGCAGTAACCTATGAGCCTCTGAACATCCAGATGAGTCATATGTGATGACCACAAAAAGATGAAAAACTGCTTTTTACACCAGCTATTTACATGGATTGATAGTATTAGTGGCAGTATTAGTTGCTTTTGGTCAGTGATATTTGGCTCTTTATGGGTTAAAATGCAAGATGCAGCTCACCGTCAAAACAATGCACATGCAACGCCATATTAGCCTTCTTCCTATTGGCTGTCCACTCCAGCAGAGACAGCGGGTAGGTCCGTGCAGTGTCTGAAGTGGGACCGGAGCTGAGCTGTGCCTTCTGATTGGCTTGGATTAGTCTATGCTGCAGCAACGCCTGGAAACCATCAGGACCATGGTCGGACACAAACCTGAAGGAAAAAAAAGAAAAGACAAATGGAAAATACAATTTTTATACTGAGTCTGTCTTTGTGTTTTATTCCACAGGTGGCAGAGGATGAACTGAGCATGCTCAGATAAAGTATTCTGTCAACATGTAACTGTTGAGCAAACAGTTGAGTTCTTGTGAATATTTAAAATAAATCATCTATTCGGAATGATCACCATAGACACATCAGGGGTTAAAGGATTAATTAGGTTTAATATTGACAACTAAAATAGTGCATCAGTCAAATTTCTACTTCTCTATCATGAGGTACTTTGTAGGTGTCCAATTAGTGATTTCCTTAAGGCAGTTGCAGAAGTCATTTAATCTACAGAAGTGATTTCACTTAAAAAAAAAAAAAAAGGTATGATTTCATTCAAATGTAACATACATAACCAAGGGGGAGCATATACATAAAAAACAAGAAATGAAAGACGTGATTCCTTACTTTAGTAGATATTTGTCCATCTTGGGTGATGGTGAGAAGCTGCAGACACACGCCAGCAGCAGCAGCCAGCCTCTCTCTGCATTATCATAATTAATATTCCTCCAAACCTGGTTGACGACTTGAGCAAGGATCTCATCACGTAACCCTGGAGCCAAGACGCCCCTCTGGATGATGTAATTCCCAAACATATTTTCCTGAGCCCCATTCAGGTGAGGGTCCCCCATGAACCGTAACACCTGTAAAAAGAACACACTGGCATATATATTAAATGGTTTAAAGGAGTGTGTTTGGAAATTGATCTTCACTACAGAGACAACAGTCTACCATGATGAAGAGCTCCAGGGCCTCAGCTTTCATGTCCTCCTCTACTCGGGTCAGAGGTGACTCCAGGGGGGCCATCAACATCCCAAACTTTGGCTCCTAAAGTGATAAATGATTAGAAAATTTCAGAAGGTAGTATTTGTACAGTGCATTGCTTGTACAGGACATTGAACATAAAAGCATCACAAGACAGGAATTTAAGATGAGAGAAAGATAAAATAAAAAATATTAATTATCTTGAAAGTATTAACATAAAAATTTAAATAGCGATTAAAATCATCAGTGCTAAAATCCAATTTTAAAGTTTGAAGAAGAAGCAGGTTGATTTAATAAAAGAAATCTATAGAAGTATCCAGATCCTCAAGTTAAAGTAATAATATATAAAGTACATACATAATACATACATACATAATTAACTGATACATACATAATTTCTATACACTATTGGTTACAGTAATACACTAGCTTCTACTCCACAACAGTCACTTATTAACACTTTCCCATCTGCACAAAACTTGCACTAAACTGTATGGAAGTTGATGCTGTGTGTGCACTTACATATATACATATATCGTTTCTTTTTACTTTGTCTCTATTTTTTTATTACATCTTGCATTTCTAATTTTGTAAACACACAACATCTACAGGAAAACAACTCCTTGCATGTGTTTACGTATTTGGAAAACAAAGATAATTCTAATTCTGAGCTGTTATATTCATTATAATTGTTGCACTATTTGGCTGTAAGAACCAATCTCAAGGCCAATTTTAGCTTTGTTACAGTGTGTTTTATTACATTTAGAAGATTTATTTAACAAAAAAATAAATTAAATAAAATAAAAAGAGCACTGTATTTGTCAATGTATCTGAATCACAAGCAACACATTTGGAGAACTGTAACATCTATGTATGTATGGACGATGTATGAACTAATGAATACATAAATCTCTGTAAAACTAAGAGTTCTGTGACATGTTTATGAGGCCAGCTTTACAGAAATGACTATACACAGGCAATGAAAGGACCATTAAAAGACACGAGTCAACTGTGCAGTGTGTCGTATAATATATAATATACAGTTTGCAGATAAAACTGATCCATTTCTCACCCTGAAGTAAATCTGTACATAGCGGTAGAATGGGTAGTTGTTAATGTCCAGAGGCAGAGTGAGCTGAGTTTGCTCCTGGATATGAGGAGCCTGAAGCAGAGCCAGGCAGTCTGAGTGTAACTCCCTCCTGACTGGGGAAAGGAGATGCAATTTCAATTACTGGAGTATGATTCAGTAGATGTATTACTGCACAAATGTAGAGTACAGATTCAGCAAACATTTCTTTAAAAATAAGGTATAATTTATGGTACAGGGTGTCGGCAAAGTGTCTTCACAATTTAAAAAAAATAAGTATTACAAAAACAAATGATGACATGTTAATCAGATGTGTTCTATGTACTCAGTGGTTATTAAAGATTTTTGCAAATCAAATCATTGATCAATTTCTCTTCAGCAAAAGATCAATTTCTACAAATATTAACCTTGACCTTTTGGCTGAATATGTGTCACCACAACTGAATGACCTTCAATCAGCCATCATATTTCAGGTAGATAGTGCACCAAAACATTAGGGACATGTTGTGTATCAATGAATCAATGTTTCCAGTGAATTGGTAGGGATGGTTCAATTCTCTGAAGACCTCGATCACTAGATATCACTGCCCTGGATTTCTTGATATGTGGTGATGTTGAAGATATTATGTATTAAGCAAAGATACAAGACATTAACAACCTGAAGTGAAAGATCACTAATGTCATTGAAACCATTGATGAGGCGATGATACAGCAACAAATGGATGTGCTTCATGCAACTAAAAGTGTCATATAGATGTGAATTAAATGAGTGAGAATGACCTTATGTATGCATCTTTCACTGTGTAATACATTTATTTTTGGCTTGTTGACATCAGAACCTTAATGGACACATTCTCTAGGTTAAAGGTCACTTTTAATTTTGGATTTAGCTTTTGAACTATTCATCTTACATACTTCCAATGAGCACCAAAATACTGGTCTTTCAATTCTGTATCTTGTGAGTATAGATTGTGACCTATTGTTGACCCAAAAAGTCAGGGGTCATTCGGTCAATACAAAAAAAAAAAGGACTATTAACAGAAAAACGAGTCGATAATATTGTTATTTAAGATACTATTGTTGACAGATAGGAAATTTCATCTATGCTCCAAAATTGTATCATGACCTATGACCTTAGGTAACTTTTAAATGGTCAAACCCATAGTCTCATATTTTGATGGTCATTAAGAGCTAAAACCTTTAAGAGGTGCAGAGTTTGTTATGCCTTGCACCACTTGTTTCCTGTTGTCCCAGGCACGACAAACCTTGCACCTGACAGGTATTGTAGCTTATTATAGTTTCACCCATTATAAGTGAATGGGGAAAAACGCAGATTTGAAAAATTCATAAAAAAATGTTTTACCTACTTTTCTCAAAATGTAATCAGATCTATTCTGGCTCCCTGAAATTCTATGAACGTTATTTGGTATGAATTCAACCAATAGTTTTGCTGCTAAAATATTAACAAGCAAAGAAACAAACCAAACCAGAAACACTCCCTCTTGCCTCCCTTTCATGGGGGCGGGATAATACATTTCTTGAACTGCAAAGAGAATTTCTGGACACCTATTTTTAACTGATGTATCTCTACCTCATGCTTCAGTGTGACATTTCTGCAGATGTCAGCGCTGTTTTGATGCCACATTTAAAGAGCTGAGTGAAGTGCTCTGAGTCTTTCTGTTCATTAATAATAAGTATGTGTGGCACATCGTGAACACTTCTGCAGTGGTTGTCATTAAAAGGAAGACAGACACACAGACACATACACACCTCCTGCTGTCTGCAGTAAAGCACCCAGCTCTGCAGGAATCACCAAGTGGGTGACGTTCACCACCTCCCTTTTGGTCAGCTCCTGGAAGACAGAATTTTTCCAGTCATCTCAAATTTGATGACATATTTAGACGGAAAGAGAAAATAGATGCAGCTGGGTGTATACACACACACACACACACACACACACACACAGTGACTGCAGACCTAGCTTACTTGTTTACATGAAAAAAAGTATTTATATATTCTTCTAGTGTTTCTAAATGTTCCATCTTACCATCTCCCTCCTCCTTCTCTCCTCTTCAACTCTCCTCTTGGCTTCAAACTTCCTCTACAAAAAAAACCAATGCACTGAACATTATCAGTTCAGTTAAATGCAATATGTTCGCATTTAAACAAACATTTAGACAGGGTATCCATGACAAGTTTTACAAATATGAAAGAATAAGAAATTGTACAATATATGTCATATACACAGGCTTCATGTACCTTGATGAACTGTTTGCGGTTGACGTACATGTGGACCAGAGAGCGGAAACGCACCAGACTCTCCCTCATTTTCACATAACGTTTCCTGGAAAATACAGAATTTACATTAAGATGGTTAAGAAATAATCATACATAACTTCAAGATGTGTGTTAATCACTCTTTGAAATACAGGTAGATAATGATGAAAATACTACTACTACTACTACTACTACTACTACTACTACTACTAATAATAATAATAATAATCTATTTAACCTTTTTAAGTGGTTTGTCAACATTTGTTTTTATTTTATCGGAAACTTTCCATCTCCCATCAGTCTGGAACGCAGCATAAACCTACATAATTTAAATCCTACTAGGATTTTACTACATATATTTTACTCTTTCTTAGGTGTTTTACTTGGTGCATATCTGGTAATACCATAATTAGTACTGCAGTCGTTTTTCTTTCTTTTTTTTCATTCAGTTTTTAGATGATCAGGAAAGGCAGTCTTTATATTATGTGTGTTGTTTTTTCCAGGAGACCACATTGGAAATGTTAAAACATTGTATGTGCTTTGTCTGATGAGTCATTTTTTTTTTTAAAAAAATAAATAAATCAATCAATCCACAGTGATTTGAAAGTCTTGAAGCTGACGGTGCACCTCATGAGGAAGCCTCTGCACTGGGCCTGCAGTCGGATGATCTTATTGCGAAAGGCCACAAAACGTTTTCTGACGAAGAACATACGGGCGTAACGCTGCAGCGTGAGTGCGGCGAGATTACGAGAGCGCTCTCGTTTACACTCCAACAGCTGGTAGATGTCCTCTTTCAAAAATATCTGGAATTCACACACAGTTCATGGACATGTATCTGGCAAGTTTGAGGCTACAGTTTATGAGCTTCATGTGGATTTATCAACATTTATAATTGCAAATAGTTTAAAATAGTCACCATTTAAAAACTTTTCATGGCAAATGTTTGTTTGTTTCAAATATCAAGTTGTCATTGACATGTGGAGGATGGCTAGAAGACATACTTGGAAAAAAAAAAGTTCAAGTCTTGACCTTAAACAAGTGCCTACCAACTTTAGCAAGTTCAAAGCTTAGTAAAGTCTCATTCAGAGGGCTTTGTTTTGGAAATTTAAGTCCCAAAAAGTGATAAAGATTTGCACAGGTTAAAGAAAGATGTTAAGCAGCTCCTCTAAAAGATTTATTTACTTTGACTTACCCATTCTCAGAATCCTTAAATTACAAAATTAATTTCCACTTCTGATTCATTTGCCAACCATCATGAGTTTTCAACTTAAACTCTTGAAAAATGTGTTTTTAGCCAATAAATAAATATAGAAATATGAAATTATATGCATCCTCAGGCCCTATTAGTACCATTCAGACTTTGTTGTCCAGTCTATATTCCTTCTGTGAAAACATCAGTACTTAAACCCCTTACCTTTGTGACTCCAACATGGTATGATCCCAGTCTAAGAGGACACAGTTTACTGAGCAATATCACACAGTTCTCTCCAGTTGCATCAGGGAGCTGTTGAATCCCCACCAGGGACTTATACCTGACAAGACACATTCACATACTGGGTAAGATGACAGACGATCACCTCCAAAACATGACTCTCTTCATGTAATTGGTCATCTTACCTAAACAGGAAGACGTAAAATGGCATTCGGATAGGATAACCCTCTCTACGGATCCGAATGGTCTCGAGGACACCAGAGTGACGCAGCTGGTTGCTGACCAGTTCATCCTCGAACAGACATGGTTCCTACTCAGATATAGACATTTAGTGAGTGTTTCTACCAACAGGGTAACAGAATGACTGAAAACACATACATTATGCAACAGAAAGAAAATGTACCTTCATATTATTTGGCTTAATGCAGCGGACAAAAAAAGGGTTGCACCTGAAAAGGAAGAGCAAAAGGGAAGGGACTGATTTTCTACTCTGTTAATAATGGGCCTTATGGATTAAACAATATTCCTGATTATAACCACATAATTCTTAATAACACAACAATATTTCTGCACACCTATGTATTTCTTTAATTATCTTATTGATAATATATTGACTAATACATTTTGTACAATTTGATGTTCTAATTAAGTGTTTTAATATAGATCTTTGGTATAAAGCTGAAACCTTCTATCTGAAACATTTGCTTTATTGACAACACTGAAAAAACAAAAAAAACTACTTTTGCTTTCTTGTACAATGCCATTTGTCAAGGGTATCCTATAAATAATACACTATTTTTGGACTATATTATGATATTTTGAATAGAATCATCCATCCCTGTTCTCATCATCCACAGTGAAATCCACCAATCAGAAAATCCTGTAGATATTAAGTGTTAGGGTTCGAGTTTTGGTTTTTACATTTGGTTTTTACATCCCTAACATGCTAAACAAATCTACCCATAGGCATAAATAAAATAACTTTGAACCTTGACCCTACTTCTACTGAATAAATTTAATCCTCAGTGGGACAATCATTAAAAACCAATTGAGTCCCATCCCTGTGTCTGGATGGGTCTCCTCCAGGTGCTCCGGTTTCTCCCATCACCCAAAAACATGTTTGTTAAGGTAAAATCCTCCGGTCAGGTGATTCTGACCATGAGCCTGGCTCTACAGCAGGAGATGGGTCCCCGGACGCCGCCCATGGCTGCCCACTGCTCTTACAGGTGGGCCCAATAGCATCAGGGATGGGTTAAATGCAGAGAACAAACTTCGTTGTACAGTGTATAATGACAAATAAAGTACTTTACTTTATATACCTTACCTATCTCTCTGCCGCCTATCTATCAGTGTCTCTTTCTCTGCATTTGAAAGTGACATTTCTTTGACCCACACCACATGTAACCCACTGATCCACTCATCACTAGTAGAGTCTGCAGGCACCAATGTACACGTTCAACTGTATCTTAATCGATTAGGTTTTATGTTACGTCCTACAGTCTGAATGAGTTTCCCGTTGGTCATAAATCCTCTTCCGTGTTGGTGTGATTAGCCCTTATCTATGGTCCTGAAATTTAATTAGGCCACTCCCATATCGCAGATGGTGTAGAAAATTAAATGTTTCATGTATTTTTAATTTTCATTAAAGATGAATGACCAACTGTTCCACATGCAATACCATATCAAATTTACCGTTAACATAAAAAAGAATTTGGTTACGGTTTGTTTTTTCACGATGAACCCCCCCACCCCCCATTTTATTTGAGAAATTGCACCATACATATATATATATATATATATATATATATATATATATATATATATATATATATGTATATATACATATTCAGGGCTATATGTTTGTATATGTAGAGCTTATATATATTTGTTTTTTGTTATATTAATAAATCATTTACTAACATATTTTATTATATTTGAATGGAACAACAGTAACAATCAATGAATTCCCCCTTGCATTGATAAAGTTGACTGATTCTGGAGTTTGTGCTAGTTTTTCAAACACAAACGATTCTTCCTTTGTCATTCTGTCGGACTCACCTCTCCATCTTCTCCACCAGCTCAAGCAGTGACTGCTGGAACTTGCTGCTGACAGTGGGAGCTTGGTATTTTCTGGTGACTGTGCTGCTCTTCCTCACGTGACCTTTCTGCTGACCTATGACCTCTGTGTGCACCAGGAAGAGGTTTGACACCATCTGGAAACAAATATATGATTCTGTTTAAGTTCACACCTGAAATCACACCTTGTGAAAGTTTGAATTTGACATTATTCACCTTGTTCTTGCTTTGAATGAACAGATCAAGCACATCTTGTCGGACTTGATCGTAATTCTTATCGAGGAATTTGGAAACCTGCAATGTTGAAAAACAAACATATGGAACTGACTCTGAGACATATTATTTCTTGAATTTTAGGAACTTTAAGTGTATACAGTGGAAATATTTGACATTTTGGGTTTTTTTTTAATAGATATTCATTAAACAGCAGCAGTTTGGTGAAAATATTTAAAGGCTACAAACATCAGCTGATTTTATCTCTGACAAAGGAGCCACAAACCTGATAAGTGACCCGGCCAGCAAAGTGCTTGATGGTGAACTCAGGGAGGGGCATTTTTGGCTTCTGATATAGCGGGTCATTGACATGGTGATAGTGACACTTCTGGAGAAAAGTGTGGTCTGTTGCCTGGAGATGAATCACACATATGATGTACAATAATTCAATCGGTGTAGATATTTGACATCTTTAAATGGGCACTTTTTTTTTTATTTTACGTCATTCTACCTGAGGGAAAGAACTCTGGTCATCTAGAATCCTCAATATCCCATGAGGCTTGGCGGCAATGAGGTCAATGCACGGTTTGTTGTCACTGAATAGGATGTCCTGCCAGGGGATCTGTTCCCTGCTGTACTCCTCCTACAGCACATATAATACAGCATTCTGTACAGTGAGCAACTCCATGCTCTATATGAAAAAAAATCACACACACTAAAGTAGACACTAGAATAATATTTGTCGTTGGCTTAGCCAATGAAAACTTATAGAAATTAAAAATAAAACTGAAAATTACAAATAACTGCAAGTATAATGTCAGGTTTCCTATAAGTTGCTTCATTATCATAGTTTATTTACATTTTATATTGTGTTTATTGTGAAGTGAAATACCTTTTTAGACTTTTTTAAGACTAAGAAAATAATTTAATGCCCATTTCACTGTCTATTTTGTGACCATACTGGCAAAAAAATCAAGTTTAGGAAAATGTATTTATTGACTCTAACACCTTGTTGCCCACCATTTTCACCAGGGGCTGCAATGTTAGCGATAACTTGTTCCTAATTTTAATATAAACAATCAGATTGGAATGGATGGAATTGAGTCGACCAATATTACATTCTTTGCAGTTTGGACATTTAACAGACACATTTAAACACAATACAGTGAACAAGTTTATGGCAACATCACTAAAAACCTACCATATCAAATGTAGTACCTTTTAAAGACTTTCAAGATGTATTAAATGCAGATTTATAAATTTCACACTTTTTAAGACGTTGCTGGAATCCTGACTGAAATACCT
The DNA here is from genome assembly GCA_020466265.1 of Siphamia tubifer. NCBI lineage: Eukaryota > Metazoa > Chordata > Actinopteri > Kurtiformes > Apogonidae > Siphamia > Siphamia tubifer. The sequence goes on from CM035790.1 coordinate 16,834,471, forward strand.
GATTCTATTTTATACATAAGCCTTGCAGGCCAATTCTCGTAAATGATGCTATTTTATGATTTTATATCATTTGTAGGACCTTTTTGTAGAGAGAAGGTCTTTATCTGTCTGTACTGGGAAAAGTTGGCTTCACTTCATATTCATAATTATCTTCAGAGATTTACAAGACACTTTAGTAAAATGTTTGATTATCAAAACAACAAAACATTTTTTCTACATGAGCCCTGTTAAAGTCTAAACCATTTTTGTCTTTCACATTTGAGAACGTTTTGACTCTCCCTTGTATCAAATAAATAAATCGACCAATGCTGAAACTAGCTAAAACCTACCAAAACTAAAGTAAATTAACAAACCTCCTTGCAAAAAATAGATTAAAAGAAAATAAGAAACGCTGAAAAATGTAAAATGCGATTCCCATTTTAATGCATAGTATTCATATGTATTTTTGTGTTAGGATTAAATATTCCTGACAATGTGAGTCACCTGTTCTTCTCTGAACACTATCCTGTTGAAGAAGAACTGCAGGTATTCATTTGCATAATTGATGCAAAGCTGCTCAAAGCTGTTGAAGGTCAGATCCTGTTTTCATACACATGGACAAACAAACACACACATAATCAATATTGTTTTACTGTAGAGTCAATACTGTTTACTGTAGGGTAAGGGACATAAAGGTGAGATAAGATGGACAGGACTTTAACTAGTCTCTTTGTTTTACCTCAAATCCATAAATGTCCAGGATGGAGATGGAGAGCGAGTGTTGGCGGGGGTAAACCTGAGCGTTGATTCTCTCTGTTAACCAGTGGAAGAGCAACGAGTACAGGATCTTGGCAACAGCATCTCTGGAGGACAAACAGTTTTCAACAAAGAGGACTTTATATTAAAAAAATAAAATAAAAAATCAGCCCAGAATGAGTTATTTAAACAAGGTGTAATGTCCAAAGGTGAAGTTTATTCTTTCAATTCATGAATGTAATAGTTGTGTAATGTCATTTATTTATAAAATACCTACATTCTGAACTGTATTTCTAGATGGACTAGAAATAAGAAAGATACACTTGGTAAAATTTAGATTTTTGCAGTGCTACTTTGGAAAGTATATATTAAAATCAGTTAGTCATTCAAGAAAGGCAAAAGGAAAAAAACATTTCCTGGAATTTCAGGAAAGTTAATGTTCACATATGACTAAAAACTTGAATGGAAAAAAATTTGTAATTCAGAGATATTCCCTTTTGGCAATCAAGAAGATTAAAGTGTATATGAGTCTTTCACCTGGCATCAACAGCACTTTCTACAGTCAGTGGGGTGTAGATCTTGTCCCTCATTGTAACCTGAAGAACAGACACAGAAGGTTTTAGCAACACAACACTAAGGCAACATATTCATTCACATAACATCAAAAATTACCCTAATTCCAACTCAACTCGTCTGGCCGTCGTCTTTCTATCTGGAACTCTGTTATAAGAAGCACTATAAAACTTCATTAATTTATTTCCATCTCAGATTTTTAAGACATGTTTTATGATACCTCTTCATGTTCACTCCTGATTAACGGCTGTAAAAACTGCTCTTAATGGTCATATCCAATAGACACTAATGATTATTTATATTTATTAGCTGACACTGGAAATAAGAACTTTTTTTTTTAATTTCTTGGGAATAATAAGGGCTAAAAAATGACAAAACTATGTTAGTGCATCTCCAAGACACTAAAATCTGAACTCAGCTCAGTTACAGTGTTTTCAGGTGCAGGTAAATCCCATTTCCACATTTACTGAGGTCTGATACTCAGGCTCTGATCAGATTGATTTTTGCCAAAGTGTACCACAGAAGAAACAACTAGGTACGTCTTGAGTCCTCTCTCCTTACATAGATACAATATGAGACACCTTTTTAATTAGGAATTCAATTACACAAACAGTGTGTCAGACAGCAGGTGTGCCATGATCCTGCGTGCTCCTCCGCCTCTCCATTTCTTCTCTCTCAACCCTAACCCTAACCCTCATGAGATTTTCAGGATGTGGATTTGATTTTCTGCTTGTGGATCTACTTCTTCTGCTTATTTTTACAAATGGAAACAGGATCTTGCAAAATCAGTGAGTGAAATCAAAGCAAAATGAAAGACAACTGTAGTGCGTGTGTGTGTGTGTGTGTGTGTGTGTGTGTGTGTGTGTGTGTATGTGTGTGTGTGTGTGTGTGTGTGTGTCCAGGATCTCCAGCACAATTGGGAAATATATTCTCAAGAAAATTGCAATACTTGGTTTGGTTCTGATGAACCCGATCTTCTGTCTCACCAACAAGAAATGAAATGGAGGTTGAAGTGTTTGATTTTACCTAGTTTGTAAATGTTTTGGAAGTACATCAGTCTGTCTGAAGCAAGAGAATGTCATGCAACCCTAAAGAGTCCTGGTTGTGAGGGTGCAATCTCTGGTCTATACAGTACAAACTAGTGATCTGTGAAGCCATTCTTCTACAACAGTGTATTTTTACAGACTAATGCGGTTAACAGCTGAATCAACTAGCAGGATTCTCGTCTAGTGGCTTGTAGGCAGCAGAAGCATCACAAAGTGCGTCACAAAAGTTCCCAGTGAGCACACTGGCTGAAGCTATTTATAAAAATGTACATTATCCTTTATGACAGACAATGAAGAAAAGCAGCCAAGAGATGCTTTCACTGCCAGAAGCAAAAATACACAAAATAATAAAGGGTCAAGAGTTGGTGTATACATTCTGTGTGTGTAATTTACATCTGCATGCATGTCCATGAACTTGTCTGTGTGTATGTTTGTGTGTTAGAGATGCACTGAATCACATCTGTGCTCACTTACAGCATCACATGTGTACCAGTACTTACATTATCTGAAGTAACGTGAATCTGTTTGGATTGTTTTATGAGGTTATTCTGTTGCCACATAGAAACTGAATCTGGGCATAAATCACAGCAGCGTAAATGAGGTCAGACTGAGATATGTAATTCAGAGCATTATGAATGCATGAATGAATGAATGAATGAATGAATGAATGAATGACACAGGACAGTGATGTTAAATGCTCAGTGATGTAATAGACTCGACTCCAGCTAAAGCTAATGTTACTGGCGGAATGTGAACAGTTAATTTTATTTCAGTTAATAAACAAATTTACTCCTACTTGTAGGAGGATTGTGATTTTTTTTCGGATATACCTCTATATACCCCACATTTATGTGTTAGTTTTTGTATTTGCACACAAACTCCCACTATGTTTTAAGCACGGCAATAAAAAACAAAAGTAAAAGTGTTTTACTCTTCTATTCCACAACATTTCAGGCCAAAAATCTTTTTATAAATATATATAAGCAGGAGGCAAGATTTTTACATATGTGGAGATTCACTTCAGGTCATTCAGGATCAGGGTCAGGGATTATTGGAGTAGATTTTTTTTAATTTTTGTTTTTATTGATGTATCATCTTGATACTGACCGTGACTTTGTAGGTGATGGCTTTCTGCAGTCCCTCTGGTGAGATCTGCAGCAGCTCCGCCACCACCCTGATCTCCTGAGCACTAACCACTGACGCCACCTCTTGACCATCTGCCTGTGGTACAACAAAAAACAAAAAATGTTTGATCTGTTTAATTGTGTTATATACATTTTTGCCTTTATTTGTTTTTTTTTTACCAATAATGCAGAACAATTTATCAAATATAATCTATTTTACTATGTATTTGAAGTATTATATACAGTACAATAACAAAAATGTAACCTCAGAAAAAAATAAAAGGGTAAAAGGGTATTGATAGTACATGAGGAAAAATGAAAAATACTAGAAGAGGAACCTCATATCTTTGAAAGTAGACATTGCCCAGGTGTAGTATTGAAGAGAGAACTCTGAAAATGTCTGCCTGGTTGTCAGGGGTGAAGTGAAGGATCTCCATGGCAGCACAAAGACGCAGGAAGTCCTCTGCGTCACTTTTTCCTGTTATCCCACAATCCCCTCCCTGCAAGAACAGAAAGAAACTACACTGCAGATGTGGAGTGAAGAGTTAAGCACCAAACATGATGTATGACTTTATCTATGTGACGCAATATAATTAACCCATAAACATCCACACAACCCCTGGTGACCAAAATCATCTACCAATATGAAAATAAATGTAAATAACTCCTTATCCCATCTCGTCTTGTCTCATTGTATTCCGCTTATCCAGGTCCGGGTCGCGGGGGGCAGCAGCCTCAGCAAAGCAGCCCAGACTTCCCTCACCTCAGCTACCTCAGCCAGCTCTTCCAGGGGAATCCTGAGGCATTCCCAGGCCATCTGAGAGATAATAACCCTCCAGCATGTCCTGGGTGGGCCCCAAGGTCTCCTCCCAGATGGACATGCCCGGAACACGCCCCCAGGGAGACGTCCAGGAGGCATCCTCACTAAATGCCTGGGCCACCTCAGCTGGCTCTACTCGACATTGAGGAGCAGCAGCTCTACTACCGGAGTCCCTACCGGATGTCTGAGGTTTTCACCCTATCTGTAAGGCTGAGCACGGCCACCCTATGAAGGAAACTCATTTTGGCGCTTGTACCCATGATCTCATTCTTTCGGTCATGACCCAAAGCTCATGACCATAGGTGAGGGTCAGAATGTAGATTGATCGGTAAATCAAGAGATTCGCCTTCTGGCTTAACTCCTTCTTCACCACAACTGATCGGTTTAACACAGGCATTACTGCGGATGCCGTCCCAATCCGCCTGTCAGCCTCCTGCTCCATCCTCCCGTTACTCGTGAATAAGATCCTGAGGTACTTAAACTCCTCCACCTGAGGCAGGACCTTCCCCCTGACCCGGAGAGGGCACTCTACCCTTTTCCGACCATGGCCTCAGACTTGGAGGTGCTGATCTCCATCCCAGCCGCTTCACACTTGGTTGCGAACCGCTCCAATGAGCGATGGATGTCACTGCTCGATGGAGCTAAGAGGATCACATCAACCGCAAAAAGCAGAGATGAGACCGAACTCAACCCCCTCCCCCACCCGGCTGTGCCTAGATATTCTGTCCATGAAAGTTATGAACAGAACCGCTGACAATGGGCAGCCATGGTGGAGTCCAACCCTAAACAGAAAACAATCTGACTTTTTTCCGGCTATGTGGACCATGTGGGCTCCTTCGGTACAAGGACTGAATGACCCCCAGTAGGAGACCATCCACCCTATACTCCTGGAGTACCCCCCACAGGATACCTCTGAGGACACGGTCATAAGCATTTTCCAAATCCACAAAACACATGTGGACTGGTTGGGCAAACTCCCAATGCCCCCTCCAGCCCCCTACTGAGGGTATAGAGCTGGTCCACTGTTCTACATCCAAGACAAAAACCACATTGCTCCTCTTCGATCTGAGGTTTCACCACCAATCATACCCTCCTTTCCAATACCCTGGAGTGGACTACTGATCGACTAATCTTATTAATCCATGTAAATAATTGGTGTAAAATACAGCTAGTCATCTTTTCATGGTCATCAGATATGACCCATTTGGATGTTCAGAGAATTTATAGTTACCTAGGAATTACTGTCATTTTCTACAGCATTGATTCAACAGTAAAACCCATGGAGTTGGATCAATGACAGTGCATGGGCACACATGTTCAATTAATTATATATTTTATTGAAAAAGTAACATTTTCTTAATTTTTCATTACAACAATTAACTTTATTCTGAGCTTTTATTAATATCTGCATGATCAGTGAATTAAATATAGGAAAATACCAGGTTTGTATTCAAGAAATGCAAGATACAGAGGATAATATTACAATAAATGGTGATAAATTGTATAAGGAGGTTAAATATAGAGTAAAAATAATGTATGGACTGCCAGAATAGCAACCCTGGGTCTGTATAGGTTAAATACCTGGTTGAGGTAATAGTATGTCTCAGCGTCTTGGAGATAGAAAGCCTGCTTCTGCTGCGACGGAAGACCTGCCAGCATCTCATAAAAGATGTGATAGTTCCTCTCATCTTTGGCCTAAAAGACAAAACATGCATTAAACTTGAATGTATCAATATACAAAAAAAACTGTAAAATCTAAAGGGGGTTTAGAATGTGTCACCTGGAAGACAATACGAGACTTCTCCAACAGATACTGAGAGGTTATGGCACCACTGATCACACCACTGGAGGAAAGAGAAGAGCAAAAGAAGAGTTAAATATGGTGTGAAATAAAATATAACACCAAACATTGCATATTTATTTATTTCATACTTACTCTTCCAGAAAGACTTCTATATATTTCCCAAAGCGACTGGAATTATCATTCCGCACAGTTTTGGCATTTCCAAAGGATTCCAGCAGAGGAGCTGCCTCAAGTATCTATGATGCATTTAAACACATTGTAAACCCTTAAACAAAAGTGATCCAGACTGGACAGTAAGGGGCTGTTTTACCTCCACTGCTTAAAATGCTTCTACACAAATAACAAATAATGAGACTCTAGTTGGATCGAAGGGACACTGGAGTGACTTTAAACAGAATGTCAAACAATGTGGATGACAAGAAACGTACAATAAATCTAAGGAATACTGTCACACACCACAACAAACACAGCAATCTGTTATTCATATGGCCATATGTGAGGATGAGCTGTAGTGTAAATCACAAACCATGCAGGGAACCACACTACCTCAATCTGCACCCAAGGAGAGCCAGTGAAGAAACAGAGGTGGTGGTTATCCCCCAGAACAGAGGAATATTTTAAACCTTTTTTTAGTAGTCCAGAAGAGCAGTGACATATAAATACTCTATTTAATTGACCCAAAAATCCATCAGTAGTATTTCCTCACTATTCTAAAATGACTAAGATGCCAGATAAAAATTAAATCTAGAAATAAATCAGAAAATAGACAATATAAGAAAGTGTAAGAAAGGGATCATAAATAGGGAACAACGCAGAAATTAATGCAGGGGTAGAGTATATAAATGATAGAACCAAAATATAAATAAGCACAAAATACTATGAGTAAATGGTATTCACGGTAAATAAATGTATATATTTTTTTCAATATGACAGGGTCGGTTCTCCATTCACATCAGGGGATTCAAAAATGGGTACACCTAATGCAGAGTGAAAATAAAAAGTATGTATACTCTGTATACCCTGGAGTACACCACTGCTTTAATTATTTAAAAAGATTACATTACTTAACCAGTTACTGCATAATAAGTAGTTTGTTACTGTCTGTCTGTCTGTCTATATGGGGTGATCTGACATTGTTTTTGTAATTCCTTTCGCTACTATAAGGTTGGATGACATTTCATCAGGAAATTAGATGAACAAAGTGTTTCCAAGGATGAAAATTAGCTGGAAGTGTTTGCATGTCATGATGTACATACCTGTTGTGCAACATTGCATGTGTGTTGTATTGCTGCTAAGTAGCGAAGGACTAGTTTGGTGGCCTCAGTTTTCCCAGACCCACTCTCTCCACTGAAACATAAAAACATGTTTGCATCATCAATCATCAAATGATTTAGTACTTTACATATTGTTGTTTTGACTCAACAAGATCAATGTTTAGGTAACAATTTTTGCATGAAATAAACTGCAGAAAGATGACAAAGGTAAGTTACAGACATGAAACAGTGTAAACTACCGCTCTATTTTCCTGCATTTAATCAATATGGACAACAGCGAGCAGTGGGCTTTCAGTGACAATGCCTGGGGACCACATCTAAGCCTGTATTCTATGTATGTAGGGGCAGCCCATGCCTTTTGATACCTAGGTCTTCAGTGGGTAATGCCGCGTTTCCACTCGTACTGGCTCAGCTTGACTCGGCTCACTTTTGTACATTTCCATCATGAAAAATAACCTGGAAGCTGGTACCCAGTACTAGATTTTTCATATAACCTGTGCCCAGGTTCCAAGTGATACTAAAACGTGAAGCATAAATCCTGCAGACAATAATTAGTCAGACAGTTGTCTCTGTGACCCACCAGTTTACCAAATACAGTTGCAGAAGTTGAAAGTAAATATAGTGGTACATTAATCCACATGACGACAGCCCAAAATTACACTATGGTCCATCCTGGAGATTCAGTCCTAGGTGGTCGACGTAAGACAACACGGAGTGAGCGAGTTTAGCAACACTTCTCCGAGTAGACGACATGGAAGTATTGTGCTGCCCCACTATGATGTTCAAGTAAAGTCAGTACTATACTGTCAAGTTGAGCCGAGATAAACTGGTAATAGTTGAAATCCAGCATTACTCAACTTAATCCACCTCTTAACATCACCACAATGACGCCACAACTATAAAACCATGAATGCTATACAAAACCAAAAAATACCAAGGCATTGCAGAGAGAGACATTTGGGCTAAATCGCAATTTACCCCTTACTGCTACCCCTCCATTTTGCATGTTCAACTGAAGGGATAGTGGTATCCTGATTCCCATTGAGTTGTAGACAAGGGCTGAGTGGTGTTTGGCCCTTCAAACTGAGGCCCAATCCCAATTCACCCCTTAGCCCTACCCTTTTGTCCTTGCATTTGGTACTACCCTTTGAAACGCAGCTGCATGGGTTTAAACATTAAATGGACTGCACTTATATAGCGTTTTTCCACCTTCATGGTGCTCAAAGCGCTTTACATTAGCCTCACATTCACCCATTCACACACACTCATACACAAGTAGGTTTCTAAGGTTCTGTCAGTCCTATTGGGGTTCAGTGTCTTGCCCAAGGACACTTCAACATGTGGACAGCCAGAGCCGCGACACGAACCGCCGACCCTTCGATCATTGGACGACCCGCTCTACCAACTGAGCCACAGCTGCTAATCATGAATCTGAATCTGCATATTCTGAAATCTCAGGGCAGATGAGATCAACCGTGGCAACACACAGAGAGTGAAATCTGATTGGACAAACTGTCTTCCATCCACATATATGTGGCAGTCTATTGTGAATAAATTAATACAATTTCATATAACAAATATAAAAATTAGGTTGTAAATGTAGGTCAGTGTTTCTGATGGTGTTTTATAGCATAGACATTGAGGGGATAATTAACCTAACATACATGTTTTTTGATAATGAGGGAAACTAGTGGAAACCCAAAGTGTATGGGTTGTACATGTAAGCACCACACAGAAAGCTACTGGTTCAGCCAATTATCAAACTCAGATGCTTTCAATTAGTGAATCAGGCATGTTGGTCACAAAGCTTTATAAAATGCAGGGTTCTGTTTATCATTTCTTCTATCTTACTTGTACAGTTTCTGTTGAAATTATTTCTTCACGTACTATTCGGTACTATTCGGTACTATTCGGATAGGATTTGATTTATGGAGTGACATAGGGTAAAGCAATAATTATCAGAGAATTTAGACCCTTCCAAAAGCATCATGTCTGTAAATAAAAGGGAGCATGTCTGTGAAATTTACAGACAATTTTACCATCTGTAAAACTGTCTGGAGAAATTACCCTAAGTAATATTAATGCAACCTTAGTCCCATCCAAATGTGCTATGTCAGTAATCATTACCACATGTTTACTGACCCATGTCACCCCATAAAACGAATCCCATCCGAATAGTATTTTAAAATCTCTTGGGATGATTACTTTACTTCACATACCTATGTAAAAGTAGTCCAGTCCAAATAGGGCTTAACGACAATAAAAGATGAAAGGTCATTTCCATGACAGTGGGTAAAGAGTGTCGCTTCAGATGGATTTCATTAATTACTTGACAGCCGATTATTTGATCCTTCTCACCTCTCCACGCAGGTGCTAATGTAGCCTTTGCTGTAATTGACTCAGTGATATGAGAGCCTGCTATTCTTGCATTACACCTACTTTTGACTTCTATGTAAACATTTGAAACACACGTGCTGTGCTTTTCCACTGCCAACAGCTTAACACTAAATACCATCATTATGTAAGCTAGGCCAAAGGGGGGGTGGGGATGGCAGAGGTGTGTGCGTGTTTAAGGACACTGGCACCTTGACCACATTCCAGCATAAGGTTTCAACTCACGGGCTGGTTAGCTAAAAACCGGGCCATTATTGGTCACTGTATACCAGACCTCAGTTACCCCTTAACGTGCACTCGCTGACACACTCACACACACATGCGATCAACACACACACACATATCTAAGAAATGTGATCTGGTCCTGGCCTAGACCTGGTTGGGCTTTCCTTACAGGTGTATCCTTCCGAATACGGCTAGAGTGTTCCAGGTGTGTATGTGTGCATGTGATTGTTTCAGGCAATTTCTTAAACCACATGTGTGTGTTCAGGTGCGTGGATGCATATGTCTGTATATTCTTACATCTTAGTGCAGTATATGCTTACAGTCTTTGTATACAGTTACAAAGAGATGACAACGTAAGGAAAAACTGGACAAGTGGGAGTGGTCACCTTGGAGTTGTAAAGATCCCCAGCATAGGAGAGGAGAGCTCACCATAAGGTGCAAACATTAAGATCAGTCATACTCTACGGCCTTTACAATTGACAAATTTAGCACTCGCTGAAGATTTTAGACTGATGCTAGCTGGCATTTTCCATCATCAAACTGAAGGCATGGTCTAGTGCCCATGCTTCCGGAGGCTCGTATAATCAATGTCAAGGTGCACTAAAGCTAATATAGAAGCACGTGCTTGCCCAACACCTTATGGCGGTTTTACCTTTCATGTGTCAGCCATTGACATGTGTATCTGCATGTGTGTGCGCAAGTGTTTTTTCCTTCAGGAGATCAGTTTTAACATTGAGTTGCCTGTGACATATGGACAAAGCACGGGAGTAGTGAGAGATGACTCTGTCTTAAGTTTGCTGGTGAGTAAACCACAGACAGACACTCATGAATTTACAAACACTAAGTCTACTGGAGATGGAAACCTGACTGGCTCATGCACATTCTGTACACCAAGGTTAAAACACTTGGAAAGTTGCTGCCAATAGTGCATGTACCAAAATTATGCTGAAGCTGTACAATCCAGGATTTTTATCATTCTAAAGCATTTGTGTCACATATAACCAGAGGTTGTTGTGTAATAAGGGATTCATATAAGAGTGAAACATAAAACAACTGAAGAAACAGAAACCTATTTGACTCATACAACACTGATATCTCACTCTCTGAATGTTCAGCCCCCTTACCTGATAATAATGACCTGGTTGTGTTTGGCATCCATCATTTTGGAATAAGCAGCATTTGCTATGGCAAACAAATGCCTAAAGAAAACAAAGCAGTTTTATCATATGGCAACATATAAATGCAAACTAAGATTCTTGAATTCTACCCTTAATCCTTATTTAACTGCATCTATCTTCCATTTCTTACTTTGAATCAGTAATGCGTCTACCACAGAAAAAGGCTCAAAAGTATTGCATACTGTGTTGCAAGCTATTCCATACTATGTATTGTTTTTATTTTCCCTTTACCATCCAGTGACTTACGGGGGGTTCTCTCCCAGAGCACGACCCTTGTACAGTAGCACCATGTCTGTCCCATAAATGTTATACATCTTATAGGGGTTCACCGACACCAGAATACTACCTATGTATGTCTGAAAGAGAGAAAATACATTTGAAATGTGCTAAATTACTCACAAATGATATTGCTTAATTTCACACAAGTGTCTTTTGTAAGTATTATTCAGATACTTACATAAATGAGTTCCCGCTGAAATCTTTTCCTCATGTTCAATAGAACAGCTCCTTCATGCATCTCCCTGTGGAGAAGTAAAAGCAAAAGCTGTCAAAGGGTATTACAAATATTTACAAGCACCATCTTAACAAACTGTACATTTGTTCTGATTGTGAGATTAATTTATAGTTCATTGAAAACATTGAGCATTTCTTAATGTTAACTCCCTGATAAGTGAACTGTGAGAATCCGTGTACTATTCATTCATTCATTTTTCAAAATAAAACCAAAAATAAGACAACAAAAAAACAACTCGTTTCTTCGTTATTTGGGGTCCAGGTCCAAATTGGATAAATGGGAAATGCCCTTTATCCCTTTTTTTCCATTATTCTTTTAAACACAAAAACGAAAAATGAAAAACAGATCATTATCTATTTTTTCATTTTGGTTTTGGAAACAAATAATGAAGAAACAAGTTGTTTTTTCATTGTCTTATTTTTGGTTAAATTTTGAAAAACGAATGAATGAATGAATGATATACAGATTGGTGAAGCTTTTAAAGATATGTCTAAAAATCCAATATTATTATATATTATTATATTTCAACTTACTCTAACTGTGTCATATCCTCTGCTCCATCTTCCTCTCTTTGTTCCCGTTGAGACACAGTGGCCAAGGTTCTGATTGAATACATCTAAAAAAAATCACAATCAGACGCATGATTACTCATGCTCTAGATATGAAACATCAAATATGTCATGAATTTCATGCATTCACTTTCTTCAAAAATGTATTTTAATGTAAACAAACAAACAGAAAGACATCCCGCTGGCCCTTCTCTCAGCAAAGATATCCAGGTTTGCAGAGGTGGGAAGTAACTAAGTAAATGCACTTCGTTACTGTACTTAAGTAGATTTTTTTTAGGTATCAGTACTTTACTTGAGTATTTATTTTACTGGCAACTTTTTACTTTTACTCCCGACATTTTTGTATAAATATCTGTACTTTATACTCATTACATTCTCATTACAAACTCGTTACTGTTTCAAATTAAACGGTATGAAAAACAAGTGGCTTCAGAGAGAAAATCAGTCAGAAACTCTGACGTTATATATTACAGTTATATGACTATTATTTAAAATTTTTGACTTTTTATCTCATAATTTTTAAATTTTATCTAATAATTTTGACTTATTTCACAATTGTAACATTTTATCATAAAATTATGCATTTTATCTCATATTTTTATAACTTTTTTTAAAATCTCATGATGACTTTTTATCTCAATTGTGACTTTTTTCTTTTTTTTTCTCTAAATTTCCTGCCCATATCCACAAAACTGAGTAATTGTGACCTGATCAAACATAGTTTCTACACAGTAACTCACTTTTAAAGGGTTTATTTTAAATACTTTTGAAACCTTTTGGATTGTTCCTGGTTAAATAAGTATTATTGCATGTGCATGTGCATATACAGTAGTTGAATCTTTCATATTTACCTTTTGTATTTTGAAGGTGCATGCAAGTGTATGGTTGCCCCTGTTTGTATGCTGTGTCTGTATATCTGTGCTTGCATCAGAGATATGCAGAAAACTCCACTATGCAACAAAACCTATTTTGAGACATATCAAAATTCAATTAACTTCTTTGACTGGAAATTCAAAGCCAGACCAAATACATTACATCCAAATTTGTAATTTTGGCCATGAGGGTTTGTCATAATACTCATTATGGAAAATTTGTTGCATACAATTAATTTTACCTTGTCATACCAGTTCCCTTGGGGTTCCCCCTCCCTGCTGAGATTCCATTGCCCTGCTTCCTGTCCCATGAATCCCTGCCCCATCTGGCCATATGGGTCCAGCAGCTCCCCGTCTCTATACATGGACCATTTATTAAGGTTCTGTACAGTTCCATGAGGTAGAACCCTCTCTGATGCCCATATATCACCATCTTGTAGTCCCAAGCCTTCAAGTCCTGAGCCATGCGCCCAGTGCTGTTCAGACCCAGGTCCTTGAACGTGGGGCGATACTACAGCATATGAGGTGGGCAGGCGGTAAGAAGCCCCCCGGAGCATTGAGTTCTGCAAGGCACCTGAGAGGTTGAGTGAGCGCGGTTCTGGCGTTCTTGGAGCACCAAGCCTTGTCATAATATTACCATCAGGGAGATGGTACTTTGCCTGACGAAGGTTAGGGTTCTTGGACAAAGCATTTGACAGGTCAAGTGTTCGTGCTCCACCAGCTTGCTGACGACGATTTGTTAGAGTTCCATCTGGCAAACGATAGCTGGCAGACCGAAGGTTCTGATTGACTCTGAGAGCGTTGGAAAGATCAAGGGAACGTGACTCAGAAGTCTCAACAGAACCAGGTTGCCTAAACATTGATGTGTTTGGGAGTCTGTAGGATGCACCACGGAGGTTGGTGGTTAGTAAGGCACCAGAGAGGATAGGCCCTGAGGAGACAGAGGTAGAAACTTCAGTTTGGTTTCGTGAAAACAGTGATGATGCACCTGGGAGCTGAAACTTTGCCATACGCATGTTAGCATTCATCAAGGCACTAGATAACCCTGATGGTGATATTACACTCTCATTTTGTGCCTCTTCCCCTGGGCGGTTTAGGATTGAACCATCTGGTAATCGATAAGACGCCTGTCGCAAACCGGTATTAAGCAAGGCAGAAGACAGCATAGGAGAAGAAGGTGCGACAGGCTCTGGTTCATTCCTTGTAACTAATGTTCCATCTGGCAGCCGATATGTGGCTTTACGTAAACTGGGGTTCAGCAGTGCAGAGGAAAGCATGGGTGATGTAGAAGAGGGAGCAGGTGTGGGTTCTGTCCTGGTTACTAGTGAGCCATCAGGCAAACGATATGTGGCCTGTCGCAAACTGGGATTAAGCAAGGCAGATGACAGCATAGGGGAGGAGAGGGGTGAAGGACCAGCAGAAGGTGCAACAGGCTCTGTTCTAGTGATCATTGAGCCATCAGGTAGTCGGTAAGTAGCCTGTCGTAGGCTTGGATTCTGCAGGGCACTGGAGAGCACAGAAGGTGACAGCCTCCCACCACCACTTACAACACCTCCATCAGGGGTAACTGGAGCCTCAACAGGGCTCTGGGACATTCTCAAAGTTCCATCTGGAAGTCTGAACATTGATCCCTGGATTTGGGAGGTCCGCAGTCTCCCAGAGAGAAGTGAAGAGGTACCAATAACAGCCCCTTGTTGAGGTGTTGCTGGAGGAACAGGAGAGGCAACAGACATAGGAGAAAGCTGACGCTGAAGCGGTGAAACAAAGGAAGCACTACGTAGCTGGGATGTAAGCATAGCAGAAGAGAGTCGTGGTGTGGGAGGTAGAGACTGGGCAGGAGAGGCTGCTGCTTGAGGGGGTGAAAGAACATTGGTGTAGAGGTTGGCATTACGTTGTAGAGGAGATGAGTAGGAGGCGCTGCGTAGGCGAGAGTTCTGCATCAAAGCATTGGATAAACCAACAGTGTCTAATGGATTCACCTGCTGGCTCACCTGTCCATTAGATGATATATCCACCTGCCCTCCAGGTATGGGTGAAGGACTTCCCTGCAGAGGTGTGATGTTGTTGATATCCTGCAAATAAGGTTGTTGGAGTGCATGTCCCAATTGAGGTGATGGGGGTACCATTCCAGGGACGTTTTGAGGGGAGACAAAATTCTGTGCAAGAGGGGAGGAGGGACTAGAGAAGGGAATGGAGGAAGTAATTGGAGTGGGAACAAAGGGAGAACCAACTATTTGAGGGTTCGATAAAGAATTTGTTAGCATTGGGGATGGCATCTGTTCCATCATTGAATAATTATACTGGGCAACTGCCTGTGATGGTGGAAGGGTAGCAGGAAGAATACCAGCCTGAGGCATGAGAGGTTGAAAAGGTTGTTGCATCAGACCATGGGGACTCATACTCCTTTGAGGTAAAGGAGATGGTGGGTGAGAGAAATGGTGCATGGGAGAGCCTGAGCGTGTGGGCAAAGGGGAAGTACGTTGCAGTGGAAGAGGAGAAACAGGGGTACTTTGCAGCCTACGCACTGATGGTTGTGGTGAAATTGGGCCACTGTGTTTTAAAGAAAGTTGTGGAGAAGGAGGTGGTGCTCTGAAGGATTGGTTTCTGGGCATACGGACTAATGGCTGCCCCCTACCCACGGGTCTGTGAAAGACTCCTTGTGGAGTACCAATTCTCTGTGACTCCCTGAACATTGTAGGCCGGGAGCTTGTTCTGGCTAACATAGGACCACCAGCCACACCCCCCATCGGGCCTGGGGGAGGACCTGGACCGCTATGAATAGATGACCTGAATGGTGCAACATGTTGAGTAACGGGGGGTCCATGTCTACTCCTTCTCAAATAAGGGTTAGCTGGGGAGGGTTTTACAGCCCCCATGGGTACCTGACTTCGATTTGCAACACCACCTCTACGTCTCCGAGTAGATGACCTGGTGGGGAGGGGTCGACGGGAAATATGTGATAGGGAAGGTGAGGGAGGACGATGAGGAGAGGTGGAGCGGAAAGCACGAGGAGGAGACTGAGGTCTGTCAGCCAGAGGGGGGCTTCGTCTTTCTGGGGGTGGAAGGGTAGGTGAGGGGGAACGCCTAATTCTGGATGGTTGTCTTCTTCCATACAACAAAGGAGGTCTGGCAGGTGGGAGAGGTAAAGCATCTGGAGGGGGCTGCTGTCTGAAAGAGAGTCTAGGAGAGGGAGGTGGGCTTGGTCTTCTTCTAAAGGATCTTCTTTTTCTAAATGATCCTCGAGGAGAGGATGGGGGGCTTGTAAGTGGAGATCGCGGTCGCATTGTTGATGGAGCCCTTTGTAGCCCACTTCCTCTGCTTCTTCTTGTCCCTCTAGGAGATGGCTGACCTCTAACTGAGATCCCTCTCCTTTGTTGTAGTGGGGAAGAAGGCGGGCTGGGTGGTCTTTGTCGGTCTGGTGGGGAAATTGGTCTTTGGCCTCTCCTTGATGCCCTGTGTGGGAGCTCTCTCCTGCGTGAACGAGGTGAAAAGTGGGAGTCGGGCTCAAAATCAGGCTGATAGTCCATATAACGGGATGAGCGGGGTGAAGGTGGTGGCCTAGATGATCTTGGCCTTTGCTTTAAAGATGGATGGGGACTCATACGCCGCACTGGCCTTGGCGTTCCCATAGGTGAATGCATTGGTGTATGCAATGGAGTATGAAATGGTGTGTGCATTGGTGCATGCATAAGTGGAGGCATTGATGAAGGCATTGGTGGCAGCATTGGTGGGATCATTGGTGGCATGTGCCCCATTGGGAACATCTGTGGCTCTTGGGGGAGTGACGGATGGTACATTGGGGCACCTAGTTGTGGTGGAATGGGAGGAGATAAATGACTGGGCATGGCAGAGAGGGGAGGGTGAGTTGACTGAGGAGGAATCATCATAGCTGTTGGAGACAGCGCTCGCCTAGGGAGCACAGGAGTTTGTGGAGGGCTTATGACAGCAGGGTATTGAGGTTGTGCAGGAATGTAAGCAGGAAGAACCTGCTCGTATTGTATATCTGACATCATATCCATATTGTTGAGGGCAAGTGCTGGTGAGGGAGGTGGAAACATTGGGGATGGGGGACGAGAAACAGGAGGAGGTGGAAAAAGTCCTACATCCAGTCTTTCTTTTCCAAATATTCTAACCTGGGGCCTTGGGACCCTGAACTGCTCAGAGAAAAACTGCTCAGTAACAGGGTAAGGCACCTGCTCATGTCCATAAAACTGTCCAGTGTCTGTAGGATACAAGCCAGTATCCATATACAAAGGCTGCTGATAGGGGTCTGTGTATCCCACCATTGGATCATTGTATTGGCTTGAAAAACCATCATAATCACCAGTCATCATGCCATATGGGTCTGACATTCCATAGTTATAACCCATATTGTAGTCAACATAATCTCCATATTGCTCAGGGTAATATGGGTCATAGAAACCATCCATGGCATTTCCATAGTAATCATATGGGTCTGGCTCCATTGCATACAGCATTCCATCATCACCATAAAAGTAGTCCATACCTTCATCATCATAATAATCTCCATATTCATCATATTCATCATAGTAATAACCATAAGGCTCATCATAGTAATCCATTTCATCATCATAGTAATACTCATCATCATAATAGAAGTTGCCATCTTCATCATAGTAACCATATTCATCTTCCCATTCATCTTCGTCATCATAGTACTCCATGTCCTCATCGTAAGGATCATATGAGTCATATGGGTCATATGAGTCATATGGGTCATACGAGTCATAGGTCATATGTCGTCTGTGTCTGCCTCTAGGTCTTCTCCGATCATAGTAATCTTCATCCTCATAGTCATAGTCATACTCATCCTCATCGTACTCGTAGGCCTCATTGTCATAGTATGGTTGTCCCCTAGTGCCTTTTTCACCAAATGACAGATGTTTACGGCCCCGCCCTCTTGATCGTGCCCCCAATCGACCCTTTCCCTTAGATGTCAGGAACCTCCCTGTTAACCAGTTAGTTGCTGCAGCTATCCTTCCTAACATCCAGCTTTTGGCCTTAAAACTTGTGTCTGATTTCTTTTGACCAAATAAGCCTTTGAATTTACCTCCCAGTCCCTTTGCCTCGCTCACCATTTTTCCCTTTCCTGATAAACCTGAAAGATTTAGTGTCTTTTTGGAAGATGGAGTTTCTTTTGGCGTTTCTTCTTTTTTACCAAACAAACTGAAGCCAGATAGTCCTGACTTTTTGTCAGCTGCAGCTGATTTACCCCCAAACCCAGAAAAAAGCTTACTGCCGCCTAGAAGAGGTTTACTACCAGCAGCTGGTTTCTTTTTCTTGGACAGTCGTAGAAAAAGGCGGGAGGTGCTTTTAAGGTTTCTTTTTGGTTTTGCTTTTGGTTTCACTGGTTGTGGTGCCTTAGCAGGCATACTAAAAGGAGAAGCCTTCCCTGTAAGACCAGATAGAGCTTTAGATGCTCCTTTGAGTTGAGAAGCTACCGGCTTCTGCACTTTTGGTGGTGCTATGGTCTTTTTTTGTGCTTCTGAAGCAAAGCCCATCATTGCTTTAGATGCCCCTTTAATGTGGACATCACTCATCTTTTTCAAGTTTACAGCACCCATTCCTTTCTTCATCTGTGGTTTAGCCTTTGGTTTTTCATCCTCCTCCTCATCATCATCATCATCCTCATCAGATTGAGGTGCCTTTTTAGGAGGAGCCTTGAAACCCTTCATAGCCATGGCCTTTGATGCACCCTTTAGAGCTGCTTTCCCTTTCCCACCCTGAGGTGCCTTCTTTGATACTACCTCTTCTTCACTCTCATCCTCACTCTTCACCTCCTCTTCTTCCTCCTCTGACCCCTCCTCTGACTCACTAACAGGTTTCTTAGACTTTCCTTTCTTCCCATCATCCTTCCCCTTCCCCTTCGATGACTCCTCTTTCTTACCACCTTTTTTATCATCTTTTCCCCCTTTCTTTTCATCTTTTCCTCCCTTTTTTGGCTCATCTGATTTGCCTTTCTTGGCAGCTGATTTTGAGTCACCCTTTTTAGGTGGCATGATGTCTCCTAATTCAAATCATTCTAAAGACAAAAACAAGTAAAGTACCAAAGTACCCAAAAATGCACTGTATTTGCTAATTATCAATTTCAGCGTTTATAGATATTATCAGGAAAAAGAGTCCAAATAGTTGCAACTCTCCACAGTCCTCAGTTTTCTTCTTTGCTTTTTCCTGCACCTGATCCATCCTTGTGACACCCCAGAAAGTCACACGGAACTGAAGCACACTTTATCCCAAGTCACTTGTTCTATAATGCACACTGAGGCACACACAAACCACAGTTCTTCAAAACACGATCTAGTAATGGAGTCAGAATCTCAGCCATCAGCGATCACTCGCATTACACTATATCTTCAAGTCTCAGCAAAGGAGGCGTTGTCTCTCTGTGTGTAAAGAGACAGAAAACTGTCATAAACTCTACATATTTACTTTGAAATATTGCACATGATTGTAATCAATCTCACTGACTGATTACACTCTCACTCTCTCTCAGTTTTACCCACTTGTTGCCACTGCCTCCTGGAGTTTCATTGAAGTCCTTAACCAAGCAGAAACCATATTTGCAAAAAAAAATAAAAACTTGTAAATTTCTGGTCCTGCTCCTCTTTGTAGGCTTATAAGTCATTTCCCAATGTCACACAATGCATAAAAGACCCTGCTATCCCAGTGACAGCATCTGTGTAGTCCTTTGTGTGTCTCCCATTGTTACTGCGTCCTGTGAGTCCGGCAGTGAATCCTCATCTTGGCCGTGGCACCAACTTTGGCAGGATGTCCCCCCAACAAGGAGATCTGATGTTCGTGTGCTGGTGTGAGTCTTGGCCCTCAGGGGTGTCCTCTTCTTTGTCTGAGTCTAAAGGTGTATGTGTTTCGCATTTGTGGTTGTATCCTCCCCCATCCACGTCAGTGTGCCTTTCTGACCTCCTGCAACCTCCTGTGTCTCTCTCTGGTTACTACGACTTCACCCATCCCATCACCGTCTCCGCCTTACACATATCATATTCTCAGCGCATGCACACGCTTATACGAGTCTGTGTCATGGTGTGTGAATGTATGTGAATCAGATTGTGTGTATGCCCAGTTACACAGGGCACCTTAATGTACCAGTTATGCTGCCATGGGGTAATCCTACCTGCAGGCTCATTCCCAAATGAATAATGCAAACTGGCTGAGCTGTTGCTAAACTGTGTCTGAGAGGCGAAGCCAAAACACACACCACCAGCAGCAGCATGGACCACAGCTGAGAGACGTGCACGAGAAAATGCTTAGACAAGCATTCCATTGTTTATGCACCTGCAGTTTAGATGCTCACCTTTAACACAGGAAGAGATTCACACTATTTGTTTTCATTTGTGAGTTTATGATGGCTAACCAGCTGTAGGTATTCTTTAACTTAACTGAAGATTGCATTACAGTCACATGAAGCTATACATTTTCAAGTGCTTTTTAGGGATTAAGTCATCTTCTAAACCTGAAACCAACCTCCAGAACTCAGACACAAATAGTTTTTCCGAGGTCATACAGAAAAAAAGTCATTTGTAGATTCCCTTATGACAAAGCCAATATCCTTGAAATGCCAAGTCAGATCCAAATGAGGAGTTAGACACTTTAAGTAGACCTATTATCGAAGTATCCACTGTTGTATAAGTGTTTAAGTTTGATTAAATTAAAAAAATAAACATTTTGAAAATGTTTTTCATTATCACAAAATATTTTTCTCCCAAATAAAAGACATATGTGGGGTCACCATGTGTGAATACACTGACTTACATTAATTTACACAAACTACCACATACCTACTTCCTATACTAATGCAACTCTTAACTCTTATTTTTCATTATGTATGTCATGACCATCTGCTTTTTGTCACCAGAAGGTAGACACAACTTACTGTGTGAAATTTACGTACATACTCATAGCGCAACACATACTCAAACCATATCACCAGTACCTTCACCTACACAAGCAACTGTACATACATCTCACCCCTGTCAACAAAAGTGTAAAGCATAGTATGGGCTTCCAGGTATGAGGTGTCACGGGATTACATGAATATATGATGCGAGCTCATTGATGATTGTCTGATGTTCGTTCACTGATGATGGTCTGATGTTAATTCATTGATGATGGGCTGATATTCCAGGAGGTCATCTCAGTGGCAGATATGAATGTTTAATGACTGCCCTGTGTTCTGCCTACGCAGCATAGATAAAACATTCATCGCAGGGTGTTCTAAATATATCACAAGGGGTCATCTCCACCTTGGCCTACTCCCCAACCAATGTATTATACATATAGAGTCAAGGGTTAACAGCCAAACAGAGCAGATCAAGGACAGTTGACAAACTGGTAAGTAAAGGAAAAACTAACAGCTATTCTGCAAATATACAGCCTTTCCATTTTTATTTTATTAAAAAGTACTTAAAAAAATAAAGTAAAACAAACAGATAGAATTAAAAATCAATAAAACTGACAACAAATATCTTTAGAAACCAGACACAGTGTAATAGAACTGTATAAGCCATGTATGCTAATGGTTCTAAAGGATAATGATCTTGATAATGTATGTCAATTACAAAGCGGGTTCACATCCAAAGATTCAGTTCAATAATTTGATCTTGAAAGCCTAAATAGCCTTCAAGATAGGATCTAAGCAGAAATATGTATCATGTATCCCCCAGAGCAGTGACCATGACAAAACTCTTAACTGTCTCTAAGTTCCACAGTAATAACAACATCAACTGTTGGTATCATCTAACTGCAGGTGGAGATAAGGAGAGAGAGAGAGAGAGGGGGGGGGGGGGGGTGTTGAGGGATGTTCAAAAGTTCCTTCATCTTCACCAAACACACAACGAGATATATTTGATATGTGTGATATGTATCTCTATGTGTCTGGCTGATGTGGCCTGTTGACTTAGTGAACTGATCATGAATAGAGAAGATGACAGAGATGGAGGAGGTGTAGAAAGAAGAGGATGACTGCTCCAAAGATATGGAAGGAAAAGAGGAGGAGGTGATTTAATGAACTGTTGATGAATTAACTTGTGTTATTATTTGTGAAAAGATAAAAATGTAGAAAAGTGAGTGTTTCTTTGGTAACAGTTCCCAAATAAAATGTTTTTCTTTATATTTAACCTTCCTAAAGTGAGTTATTGTAATATGATGTTTTTTATATATATAAAAAAAAGAGTCAGTGAAATGCAAGTATTTTTGTGCATTGACTGATTGTACATATGTTCATAAAAGCGTATATTAAAGTTGATGGTTGTTATTATTAGGACTGTCAAAATTAACACATTAACACAGATTAATCTATCAATATGATTAATCTGACTACACATTTTAATGCAATTATGCAGTTGTTTCCAGTGGTTTTGTTAAAACTGTTGAAGGTGTTGAATAAATATGTTAAATCCATATATATATATATATATATATATATTCAGGTTTTTTGAAGATGTTTTGCATATTTTATGACATTTTTGGTGTTTTTACTCTGCCAAGAAATTGACAGAGTTTTGCTTTCGCTGGTGTTTATGTATTTGTTTAATGTGGTTGTTTGATAGTTAGCAAGATAACTAAAAAGTAATGGATGGACTTGGCTGAATTTTTAGGAAACGTTGATACTGGAAACACAAGGAACAAGTAATAACAGCACTGCACTCTCGAGTGCTTTTCTAGTTTTTTTCTATGTTTCAGAAGAGTTTTTGAATGTTTTGGATTCTTCATCACATTTTTGTTAGTTTATTTTTTGTGAATCTTAGTAGATTTTAGCACATTTTGTATATGTTTTTGTCCATATTGTTTTGGTTTCTTAGGGTATTTCTGTGTATTTTGTGTTGTTTTTTTTTTGGAGTACAAAAAAACCGCTAAAACAAAACAGTTGACTGACATTTTCTTCCATCTTAAAATACCACATTAATGCAAAGTTTACGTTAATCAGGGATTATGCTAGAATTTCGCTAAGGCGCCACTGAGCTTGGACAATCATGTAAAGTGCAGATATATTCCTTTCTTTCTTGAGTCTGTTTGCTAATCAAAAATTAAACACAATCAATATAGTTTAAAAATTAATATTTCATCATGATTAATCATAATTAATCCAAAGAAACCCTGTGATTAATGTGATTAAAATGTTTTAGCATCTGACAGTCCTAATTATTATATAAGAAAAGTCAAATTCCATTGGTTTTACTGGTGAATCAATATTGTAGAAGATAAGGGAGGTTCTGAATGTCCAAATGGGTCATAACCGATGATCATAAAAAGATTATTTTTTAATAAATTTTTTTCACCATTATTTTTATGTATTATGTATATGGATATGGATTAGTGGATCAACAGGTATTAAACATTTTACATCAGTGCATTATTTTTATGTTAGTGAACGGTGGATATTTGGGTCTTTACGGGTTGAAGTGGACAAAAAGCTGAAAGTAAGATGCACAAAGCTACAGAACTGAGTCAGGGAGAAACAGAAGATGGTGAGAGATGGGGGGTGGGGGGGGGGGGGGGGGTGATACAGCAGAATGACAGAGAGAGAGTGAGAGATGAAGGGAGAGTCTCTTCATGCATGTGTCAATCACTGACAACACGCTTTCATCAGACGCACTCAGCGACACGAAACTAATAAAAGAGATCACCTGAGCAGGGCACGCCAACACGCTCTGTTAAGGACTGTGAGCCTCCACACACACACACACACACACACACACACACACAGGGAGCTATTTTAATAATGGAAATAAACATGTGATCAATAGACAAGACGCTGATCATAAAGTGGGGTTAACAGAAACACAAACACTCCAAATTTTAGCCATAAGAGTTGAAGAATCACATCTCTATATTCAGTCAAAAATAACCACATTATCTATCATCAGTAGTGATAGATTATTATGTAAATAAAATATTAGGAGCAGCATGATGGGCAGACTAAAGGTGGCGTGACAGAGGGAGCAAGAGTCTTTTTAGATGAGGAAGTGAGACAGGATGATGAGGAGGCTGGACTCAGGTTTCCTGTAAGCCTTTAAGCTCCATTCAGGCCTAAACCTTCGCTACCAGATTATCCTACAACTTGACAATGAAGAAACACCAACAGCTGCTAAAGCACTGGAGACCTGTGACAGAGGACCAAACACCAAGACTGAACTGACTGCTATAAATAGACTTGAAACTATGATGCATATTTTGATCTTTAACCCACCCACCTAAGGGGAGGCAAGGGGTATTGTTGTTTGTTTGTTTGCAGCAAAACTTTTGGTTGAATTTATACTTTTATTGCTGAGTTTTTTATTGCAGAGTTTTAATGTATTTTTATGGATATTATTTATTTATTTTATATGTGTGAAATTTTTACTTTGGTTTTACTTTTTTACTGTGTGTTGTCATTTGCTTCTCATTTACGTGTTTTTAACTTGTGTATTGGATGTTTTTTTTTAGAGCTTTTATCTAGTTAAAATTTCATTTTATGGCTTGTTCACTTTTTTAAGGATGACACCTAGTGGAGGTTTTATTTATTACACTGCTTTCTAGACTACACTTTTTACCTAATTAACACTGTTATGTGTAGGCTGGTGATTGGTTGGCTCTGTTTTAAATACCTCTTCCTGTTTTGTGACAAGTCTGACTCCCTGATGAAGGCCATTTATGCCGAAACGCGTTGGGGATTTTATATGTTTTTATATGATTTTATAGGTTTTTGTAACCAAGCTAGTTTAATAAAGGCTTTTTATTCTTCACTTTTAAGTGAGTGCCTTGGAATTTTTCTTTGTTTTTGCTGAATTTATACCAAATTGGCTTTATAGATTACCAGTGTCCCAGTATAGATCTAATTACATTATCCTCCTGAGACATGAGAAAGGAAAAGTTTGTTTGTTTGTTTTTTTACATTAAATAATTGTCTTGATTGGAAACAGCATGATGCAACAGGTTGTTTTTTTTTTAATGGAATATCCCAGTGTTCAGTGTCCATCAAACTTGATGGAGTTTGTCTATCTGATAGTTAGCAAGATAACTCAAAATTTTATGGATGGATCTTGATGAAAATTTCATGACGTGTTGAGGGTGTCACAAGGAACAAATGATTAGATTTCGTTGGTGATCCGGAAGAGGTCCTGGATTCTGGATCACATTGAAATGTATTCCCCATTTACTGCAATGTAAGTTTTTGAGCTCTCTTGCTAAATAACAGACAGACAAACACACAAACAAACCTTTTTTTTCTAAATTATTTATACTGGGTGAAATTTCAAATATGCGTAGCAGCAAAATTATTGGGTGAATTCATGCCAAATTCAGTTATAGATCGCCAGTGACTGAGAATAGAAAAGTAGGTCAATGTTCCAATTTTTTAGGAATTTAAAAAATATTTGTTTTAACATCTATTTATTTTTATAAAATGTATTTAAAAACATCACTTTAGTTGGAAGAATCACTTAACATGTTGATAATTGTTGAATAATTTGGTATTTTTCATAGAAGTTTAGTTATAAACAGGTGGCATTAATCCCTTTAGGACTTCAAGATGAATGGATTTATGTTTTGTTTCATACTTTGTATAAATTTAAATATATTTAGTACACAAAATCATTATAAGTAAGTGTATTTGTACTAGATGTGTTGCATTTCTACAATTGTGACTGTAGGCAGTATATGTGACTGTTTAGTTCCAAACTAAATCACATTGTAATTCATGAAAATGTAATTTCAGACAGCCTCCAATTACAATCAATTCTACAAACAATAAAACATCATTTAGGAGGGGGTGACCAAAATTTTAACACTTAGGTTAAAGATAGTTTCAAAAACATACACATGAATGACAAAGGAGCATTTTTTATTCTTAAAAATGACACTATGGATATATGAAATAGTTTTCCTTATAGTTATAGTTTCATCATTTTTACTGACACGTCTCCCTTTTTTGTCTTTTTCACTGAACTGAAATACACAGGATGTATGAATCAAACTCAGCTACAACAAGCACAAATATAATAATGCTATAACCTGAACAACATATAATCATGCCATACATTCACTAGGTAATTGGCTTTATTGCATCTTACCTTATCTGTCCCTTTGAATGGCAGTGATTGATGTTATTATCATCCTTAAAATAAAACAATTCACTCTTTGGTATTAAAAAAAATCCATCTCTTCAGCTTCTGTCTGAATGTACTGACTTCTGGTCATCCTGTAGCCAGTTCTATCTTCATTTTATTGCCTTTGCATGCACACACACACACACACACACACACACACACACACATATACACACACACACACACTCACACATTATTGAATTTACACAGACCATTTTGGCACACAATAGATCCCCAAAGGCAAACAGAGTCTCTGCATCAGTGATCCTCTGTATATTATCACACAACAGAGGACAATACAAGTCATATGTTCAGGTAGAACAACACACTTTACATCAATCAATACATCTCATCTACAGGGTTTCTTAGTAAACACGCTCAGATTTGTTGTGTGTACGTATGGTTGTACATCCCCCATTTCTGCAAAAGTAAACCATTACGTGGATCCATTGTTTGTTAATGATGCATTCACGAACATCCACACACACACACACACACACACACAATGCACTATCATCATCCCACACTGCTGTGCTGATGTCACAGCCCAAAGACAGATTCGCTGTGAAACCCCAGCAGTGACAAAAGGTTGCCAGACATTTTGTGTATTTCTGTCTGTGTGCATCAAGGGGCCTTATCAGCACTCGTCACATATACACATCACACAAAAGGCGCCTGTCTCACACTCACACAGCAGCATGTGGGTGGAGCTTTGTCAAATATTGCCGAAATTACCACTGATTTCTAATGCCCGCCAAGTCACTTTGACTCATATCCCACACATGTGTATTTACATTTGTAATACAATAAAATAAAACAGGGTCTACTGAACCTATAGAAAGTATTAGAGTACACACTTTAAATGTATGTATGTGTCTATCCACTTTGCAAACATCCAAATTGGATCACTTTTAGAGGGTCTAGAGCAGAGGTGTCAAACATGCGGCCCGGGGTCCAAATCCGGTCCGCCTAAGGATCCAGCCCACTTCTGATCAAATTTAGGTGAATGTGGCCCCTGAACTAAAATGAGTTTGACACCCCTGGTCTATAGTAAGTCTCCAGTCAGATTAACTGTTTACACAAAGTCTAAAGGTAATATAATGCTTTTTATATTGTATCCGGTAAGCCGTAGTGTCATGAAAAACATAAAGGTACAAATAAACACGCAAAGAAGATTATTCATAGCTTTTCTCTGCTAATACCTGTATTTACAATCTATCCACACAGGTCTGAAATGAATGTTTGTTTGACTTTGCGTGCAGTTAAACTGTACTTGCATCATAAATGGTCAACATAAAGGACCAAATGGTTGAGGTTTCCTTTTGTTGTGTCTTTTCATAGAAGGGCACCTGCTCAAGCGAGTGGTTTTATTCACAGATGACTGCTGAAAACAAATAAACTTTAGATATTACTATGACATCATAACATAAGTAGCAACAGGAAACCAAAACTGTTTCCATATCATGTACGTTTCAGTACAATAATCAAAGGTGGGTAATCCCAGCTCCAAAAGGTAAAAGTTCTGCTATGTATTGGTTCTTCCTGTTCACTTCATACAGGTGATTCCACTAAATATTCTGATGTTTTTCTCTATTTTTTTCCCTTTGTCCACTCCCTTTCAAATATGTTACTTGCCTTCTTAGTTTTTATTTATTCTATATTGTCTTTGTCTTGTCATTTGATCAATTATTGGCTTTTGAAACATCAGATGTTTTTGTGCTTGACATATTTGAAATAAAATGACTAAACTAAACTAAAAAATAAATAAATAAATAAATAAATATCCATCTGCCTAGATGAGGAAATGTGCTCATCAAAATGGGCTGATTCAGTTAATGGCTGGAACAAATACATGGCAGGATTTTTACTCTTTGAAGTTGGGATTACCCAACTCTGAATGGCATACAGATCATGGAGATTTTGTGTTTCTTTGCAACCCTTTTGTGTAATAAACTGCTTAAGTCAGAAGAGGGCAGAAGAGGTAAACGGATCAGGATCCTGAGACACTTCACAAGAAATACAATATATGTTGTGCTGGTAAGAAATAAGTGAATATTTGAAGAGGAAATTAACCAATAAAGACAAAAACAGCCACTGACATCCAAGACCACCTACTGATATAAACTGTTTAATACCTGTTGATCAACTATTCTTATCAATACATATAAATAACTGTTATAAAATGTCATCTTTTCATGATCATGAGATATGACCCATTTGGGCATTTAGAGGCTCTGTGAACATGGAAATACTGTCATCTTTTAAAACATTGATTCACCAGTAAAACTCATGGAGTTTGATAAATGACTGTGGATGGAAACACTTTTATGTTTAGTTAAGGATGTGTTTTTCTACAAAACAAGTCTTTAGTTTTCTGTCTCTGATATAGTAAGCTTTGAATTTATGCTGAGCTTTCATGAACACATACATGATCAGTAAATTAAATATAGGAAAATACATGATTTATAGAGGAAGATGCTCAAAATAAAAAGGAGGATATTTCAATAAATAGTGATAAAACATGTAAGATAGATTAAATATGGAGGGAAAAATAACTGGGGAAATTCAACAAATGCTATATTTTAATAATCTTAGATCTCAGCTTATCTACCAAGACAGAAGACATTTAATAACAAGTAGAATATTGGTAAAATGGCATCGTTTTTCTTTAATAATTCTAATTGTTTGTAGAAGAATAGCCGTAAATGTAAATATCTTCTTTTTTTCAGTCTCCGTTATTTCTAGGTTATTGCACTCTTATTTTACTTGTTGGATCCCTTGAAAATAAAAAAGTTTCACACCTTTGACTGTTTTTATTTTCAGTGTAATTTTTGCATTTTGCAAATTCATCCCATAGTCCTTATGTTTGTCACCCATGCTTTATACCACGATGCATGTGATTATTGTTGGTTCAACCTATTCATGGTTCAAGTTTCAGTCAATTAAACATGGTGTGATGCACCTAAGAGTCTCTTCAAAACTGTGTGTCTTAAGTTTGTTTTGCATCAAGTCTAAAAACTGGTCACATTTTATATCTCAGCATTAGCATCATCAGGCTTTCCACATGGGATTCAGCTGTGTTGTGTATGTGAGAAATGTTGAGTAATGTTGATATATGTGGCAAAAGGTGAGATTAGGACTCACAAAAACATACTTTTATAAATTCAGTTTACAGCTGGAAATCAGACTATCAGCCATTATTTCAGAATAATAAAATAAACACTCATGCATACAAGCACCATGCACAGTTTAGCTCACACTTAGCCATGCCATATGGAGCCAAGCAGCATCAAGTGTCATGCCTGCTCCACACAATGCACACCCAGTGGCCCGTACCTTTGTTTCCTTTTTGTCTTTACGATATAAACATCATGCCTCCTCTTCAAGTTATTCCAAAACAGAACATCTCTATCCACAATTTGCTCTGAGGAGACATCTTTGAGGCATCTTTAAGGCCTCACAGACCCTCTCCCACACTCTCCAGTAAACCTTCCCACTCTATCCCCCTTCTCATACACTAAAGAGATGCTGGTGAATTTTTAATGATGCTTTTGTGCTTGTGTGTGTGTGTGTGTGTGTGTGTGTGTGTGTCTGTGCTAGTGAATGGTGAGCATTGGCTGGGTCTCTATGCTTTCTAGAAAAAAAAGTGGTCAGGCTACATTGAAAACAGAAGGGTACTCTAGACTCAAACAGCTGGGCAGCAGGGACACAAGGCAGTGGGAGGGCTCAGATGTGACTGACCCCCACATGAGGGAGGGATCAAGGTGTGCAGCATGGTTAATAGAAGCAATACTGTTCTTATGTGAAGTGACGTATTTGGACATTTCTATAATTCACTCTTAGATTAAATAGTACAGTATAATTTTAACTTCTAGATTTTAGCAGAACTTTTGGTATAGATTAGGGTTAAAATAAATCCATCATGAGAATTAACCTGATTACAAATGTTAATGCAATTAAATGGAACATGAACTTTGTTTGTCTGTGTGTTTGGAAGCAGCTTTACTTTTCTTTTTTTTTTCTTTTTCTTTTTTTTGTCTGCATTTGTTCTCATTGTTTAACACCACAGAGAGGGAGTCAACATTGTTTGAGATCAATGAAGCTTTACTAAAGAATTACTGGACCAGCTTCCATGAAATTTTCAGGAAAAGTGCAAGGTGATCCAGAATAGATCCCATTATAAGACTAGAGAACCCAGAGAGCACAGACCTCTGTGAAGCAGCGCAAGTCTGTAAAGGTCATACATTTAGCAAATATACCATTCGCTTGATGTCATATGATGTCATCGAATCTATCAGTGTTATCTCATCTGATGTCCGTAGGTAAGATGAAGTTAATGCAAAAAAAACGTGTGATACTATCTTGTCTGGTGAGATATCACCACTTATGCGTAATAGCTGTTGACCTTCACTGTGACTTTGACCTTTATAGTTCAAAATATAACAGTTTCTTTCTTGACGCATTATCAACCATCTCAGAAAGTTTAAACAAAATCCGTCCATAGCTTTTTGAGTTATCTTGCCGACAGCCAAACAAACGCATGGTAAAACATGCGTCCTCCTTCACAGAGGGAAGAGATAGGGCAAATCAGCTAAAATATGTGCAAGGGGACAAGGTTTGTTGTGCTTTGCACCACTTGTTTTTGGTTTGGATTTTTTGTCAGGAATTTTACACAAAAACTACTGGACCATGTCTCACTCTCATCCTAATTTTTCCATCAGACACCAAAGATGGATCTCCTGTAACCATCCATGGTGTAGTATTATGGGCTGTCATCGTGTGGATTAATGCAACGATATATTTACTGTCAACTTCCACATCAATATTTTTGTAAAACAAAGGGTCACAGAGACAACTGTCGAACCAATCAAGTGTCTGCAGGGTTTATACGTCACCTTTAAATAGCTTGGAATCTGGGCACAGCTCTGCCTGGACCAATCAGGACCAAGAACACAATGTGCATTCATGCAAATAAAAAAAGAGGAAGAAGCAAAATTGCACTAGAAAATCTGTGAAACAGCCAGTCTGCGAAAGGTGAATAGCGAGGGAACACTGTAGCCAGGTTGGATAATGTAATTTCACAAACAGAAAATCTATAGGCTATATAGCAGGGGTCTTAAATTTTATTTACCTGGGAGTCACTGAAGGTAGAGGCAGGGCTGCATCAAGTACTTTACAACAACACTTCTACTCAACATTTCTTGATTTTCACCAATTGTTAAAAAAATAAATATGGTGGTGGGGACTGGAGGGGCGTAGTCTATGTAAGCACTAAATTAGGAGAAAATGTGAACCTTGGTTGTTAAAAAATATTTTTTTTAAATACGGGAACTACTTTTACTGAATTTTTAGGAAGAGTATACTGATACTGCAGTTGATATTCCAAAACCGGGCGATCGCGGTACGTGAGTGAAGTGCGCATGCCCAGCAGTGAACCTTAACCCTAACCTATAGCGAAGCTGCCGTACCAATATCCACTTCGTTTTTTTGTATTTCGTTTGGACTATTACAAATGATATGTCCTGACACACACACAAGTGAATGTGAAAATATTGCTTATCTTACCTTTACTCGTAGAGAATAAAATGCATGGAAAGCTATAAAGGTGTTTTTGTAGTACAGCCACAAATCGAATATGTTCTACTATAAACCAGTCCGTTTGAAATGACTGTATTCTGTCCTGTTGTCTGAAGCTAAGCTAGCTCCAGCATCGGTCTCCCAGTAATTATGACTTCTGCTTTGTTTGAAAGTCTAGTTTGAGGGGGGGAAATCTAGTTTATAAATCAAATGCTCCATTTATACAGCAAAAAATGTGTAGTTGTTTGACTGTTCTTTTAACTTTAGCAAGAGTTAACCCAGTGGTGAAGTTCATGCTCAGTGTTTCACTATCGCCCCCTTCTGTGACACAGAGGTACTGCACAGGTACCGTCTGCCTCGAGGAAAGACTTTTCCTGAACGATTTAAATCAAACCCAAAAAAATATTACACACATACGTGGAATACATTACCAAATACAATCGAAATTTTAAGACGTACAATAAAAGTGTCTTCAAACATGATATTCTACACATTCAGAGAAATTACACCAACCACGCGCTCAATCCGGTTTGTAAAATATTGCGCAATCCGGGGAGAGGCACGATTTATCATTCCCTCAACTTTGGTCACTGTTGTATTTGAACAAGAAATGTAGAATTTCAGTGATTTTGACTATACAAACCATCAAAATGTATAGGAACTACACCAAAATCACATTGAAAGCACAGACAAGTGGACAAACATTAATACATATTTATTTATTTTTACTTCTCATGACAAGTGAGACTGCCACACGTCCCTGAACGCCTCCTCCTTTCACAGTAGGGAGGGACACTGTTCTTTTCTTCTGCTTCATTTTGGCATCTGTGAACATAGAGCCGATGTGTTGTGGCCAACAAGTTACCGTATTGTCTTGTTTGTCCACATGACATTGTCCAAGAAACTTTGTAGCTTATTATCCAGTTTGGCAAATTTCAGTCTTTTTTTTTATTCAACTGTGGTCATCTCCTATGAAGTCCACTTTGGCCCAAACAATGACGGATGGTGTGCTCTGACACGGATGTAGGCTACTATGACTTTGGAGTTCAACTTTAATTTCTCTGGAGGTTGTTCTGGGCTCTTTTGTCACCATTCATATTAACAGTGTCTTCAATTTCTCATCAATTTTCCTCTTGTAGCTACATCCAGGGAGGTTGGTTATGGTCCCATGGATATTAAATTTGTGAATAATATGTACAAATGC
Organism: Siphamia tubifer; assembly: GCA_020466265.1. Classification (NCBI taxonomy): domain Eukaryota; kingdom Metazoa; phylum Chordata; class Actinopteri; order Kurtiformes; family Apogonidae; genus Siphamia; species Siphamia tubifer. The sequence continues at coordinate 16,867,501 of CM035790.1, forward strand.
AGTCACAGGAATATCAAGCTGATTGGAGATGGTCTTATACAGTATGCATGCTTGCATGTCATTTTCTTTCTGATCTCCTGAGACAATTTTCTCCTTAGCTTCCTCTGGTTCATGTTCAATTTAGTCCATACTATGTCACCAAACAGCACAGTGACTACTTATCACCCTTTAAAGAGGCCCAATGACTTTGTAAACACCTGTGATGCCAATTAGAGGACACACCTTGGATGAACATGTCCCCATGGTGAAATTATTTTCAAACTTTTCTAGAGGTAATATTTTTTCCAGGCTTGTTTCTTTTTTTTTTTTTTTTAATTATTATTTTGAACCACAATTAAAAGGCTATGTCTGATTTTAATTGGTTCATTTTCATGTGATTGCATTACCTTCATCAAATTCATGTTATTTCTGGGACCATTGTGGGTTTTCCTTTCATTAACAAAGGGTTACAAATAATATTGTCCATGTGTGTATATCATCTAATTTCTGACAAATCTAGAAAATGTATAATTAATTTCACTTAATCAAAATGTAAATGAAAAACAATCATGCCTTGAAATAGTAAGACAAAAAACATGGGTCAGTTTATAATTTTATGGAGTTTATTCTTTCTTCCCCATCTCCTTCTGCATCTGCATACATGTGTTTTCATCAAACATTAAAATTCACCATTTCCTTTTCAAACACCAAATCTATCACTTCCTGTTTTCAACTTATTGTTTTTGTTAAATTTCATATACAAAATAAGAATGGAGGTTATTTCCATTGTTGTATCTCTACTGTACAGTAATCTTGTTTTTTTTTTGTTCTCATTTAAACTCCTCCAATAAAACAGTGACTCCTGTTCAGTCTCTCCTTTGTCCAATCTATTTTCAATCGTTCAATCATTGCTTTACTTCTTAACGATCTGGATGACGTCCTCATGCTCCATGATATGCGTTAAGCCCACCCTCTGAGGGCTGTACTTGGTACTGGTTCCCTGGAAGAGGACCAGAAAACACATGTGAAAAATCCAGCAGGAACAGACCATGTTTGGAAATGTTATCAGTACAAACAGACACTGAAATATATCTATTTAAAAAGATTGAAATAAGGTAAGCAGAATGGTGCAAGTTGTTATAAGCATACTTCAGGGTGCTTCTCTTTATTCCCTCCAAAAATGTAAGACTTTTTTCCAAAAGTACAATCACCCCCATTCAGTTAAAGGTCGGAAGTATAAATAAAGACCTGTTACTCTGAAGGGAAGTAAATAAAACCCCCACTCAATACTTGAGAACATGCACAATATTAAATTATATTTTAAAAAATATTTAATCTAGATCCCCTGTATGTACCAAGTACACAATAAAACCATGACTAGAATGAACTCTTAGTTACTTGTACAATTGGCATAAAGAAACCATAAGTAGACCAGTTTACTGATGAATTCTGGGAATGTGTGAAGCTTAATGTCCCTCCATTAAGACATTGTTAAACTCCTATACATAACTTTATCCTTTAATGAACCTGGGATTGATTTCATACTAAAATTACAATCCTGATGCAACAATAATGGTCTATTGTAGACTTGAAAAAAGTCTGTCACAGAAAACACAAAACACATGAGGCCTGTTAAGAGTGTTGTTTGTCTGCATAGTAATTCACTTATTTCCTTTAATCATCATTATTGACCGAACAGACGCCAATAAGAAGTATGACGCATCAACCACAGTGTAGAACTGGAGAAGATGAACGGAAAGAATTTTGATCTTGTGCTGTTCACTCAGGGGGAAAAAAAAAAAATATGTTGAATGATAACTTCAGTCACTGCATCAAAGTAAGTTTAACATGTAGCCAACTCTTTCCCAAATGGAGTGTTGGGATGCACAAGGAATTTCAGAGATTTTATTTCAGAGATATTTTTATGAGGTCGCTTTTTGAGAGAAAAATAGTACAGCAAAATATTCATTCATTTTCTGTATCCAGTTTATCTTCACTAGGGTCACGGGAGCTGCTGCACCCTTATACCAGCTACTTATGGCCGAAGGCAGGGTACACCCTGGACACATTGCCAGGGATGACATACAGTCTGTCCTCCAACCATCCAAAAACATGCACCGATAGGTATCTCTGTTAATCTAAATAGGTAGGTTTTAGTCACATGACTATGATGATGTTGCGATGATGTTCAGCTGGAGGGCAGGAAGTAACTGTGTAGAATGCTGCTATGGAGGAAACCATTGAAGAGAGTGCCTATTGTATGGAGATCCAGTGTCAAAACAGAGATACATACAGTCTGTTAAAAATGTATTGAATGTGACCAGTATCTTATGAAAATTAATGAGTTTGACAGAACCCAAAGATTTGCCAACGATCGAGGCTGTGGATATTACTAACTACCTGGTCCTGCAGACATCCTATTACACCAGCAGCAGATGAAAGCATAGAAAAAATTTGGAGGCATAGAACTTTTGTCAGCAGGTGGGTCCACAACCTCGCTACCAAAAGGCTCACCAATAATTATCATTTGTGTTTTATTTGTAAAGATGCAACGTCAAGATGTATTGTTTGTTTACATTAGTCGCTGCTAGCAGTAGCACCTAATGTAAACAAACATGTAACACATTTTGATGTGGCCAGGTAAAACATATTGCAACAGTGTAAATGAGCATTTAACCACAACCTAATGATATATATAGCACAGCCACAAAAAAAAGTTAGCTTTCAAACATACCACTGACGAAGTGGTCACTGCAGACACAGGCATTAGCATTAGCATTAGCAGACTCTGCTCCTTCCAACCGCAAACGCAAACTTAAAATCCACTTTTTAAGCGTTTTTCCTGTGAGCGTTTTTCCTTTTCTCACCTTTGTGATTGTCAATCTTTGGTACCCTTATAAAAAAATTAATATATAAAAATATATTTAAAAAAAAACCAAACATTTTAAATCACTTTTCCTTCTCTTGGTTAGAACGCCTGGCACAGCCATAAACTACACAAAACATAGGCATTTTCCCAATGGAAAACTCATTCTGCTTCACTTCCTGCCCTCCATCTGAAAATCGCGCACTTACTATATAGCAATGTGATGTCACGTGAAATCAACCTATTGCCCATAGGTGTGAATTTGAGTGTGATTGGTTGTTGGTCTGTAAATGTCAGACACCAAAATATATTTGCATTCATTTTCTTAATTAAAACAAGTGGTGTCAGGCATTTTTCAAAATTTTTTTGTATCATTGTGAAAACACATTTTTGGTGACCTTGACCTTTGAATCTACATTTGCACCATTCCTGAAAATGTGATGGGAAATTGGTCCAGTAATTTTAGAATAAATTTACTGACATACAGACAAACAAAAAATGAATCGAAAACAATAGCCTTTGTCATTTTGTGTTACATTTACAGATGTTGAAGAAGCAAGAAGCACAGATGCTTTGGTTGTAAAAAATAAAAATTATGTAACAATACCTCAATGAATAAACAACTTAAATGAACAACATGACATGAGATCTAACAATATTAAATAAATGTTTAAAAAAAAGACTTTCAAAGACAGTGTTTTTACAGTAGAGTCAATAAAAATGTAAAACCAAGTTGGAACCAGTGCTCTAGGAAAAACACTAGAATTAAAAGGTGTTTTGGTCACTGTACATATAGACATTCATATATATATATATATATATATATATATATATATATATATATATATATATATATATGGTAACTGAAAACCAACTTTGTTTAACAAGTGAACACAGAAGTTGTGGTTTAAACACAGCAATATAACTAGTTGCAGGGGGTAATTTCTTCTGAAAAGTGGATATTACTTACCCAAACAAGGGCATATTTGAACTGGCTGGCTAAGGTTCTGTGGATTCGGTGACACTGCATGAACAGCAAAACAGACACAATTACTATTAAATAAACTGTGTGCACAAGTCTGTTATGTTTTCATGAATGTTATACTGACCACATGTTCTACAGATGCTGCTCTTCGCATAATGATGGCATCACCAAAGTCTGGTCGTTCTGATGGAAATAATAAAGAGCACAACTTTTTTTCCTTCTTTTTTTTTTAAAACATTAACATGACATCAATAATTAATCTATCCATTTGACTGTACCTCCTCTCTTTTTGGTGTAAATACAGATCAGAGCCAGGTATTCCCACAACCTCTCTAGAAGGTAATCCAGGTTCAGTTTCATCCCACAGCTGTAAAATTTCCACCAGAACACAGGAAAATATTCATGTACAGTAACAAGAGTATCACATATACTGCCATTGTTTATATATATATATATATATATATATATATACACACACACACACACACTGACCTGATGACAACGCTGTGTGGTCTGCGAGCAAGGCGGTCTACTTCCTCAATGGAAATTTGATCCACTTTATTGTACACCTGAACATAACAGAAACTGCATCATCAACTCCACTAAATACACATAAAAATATGCAGATAACTCATGTGTTGCCAAAACCTTGTAATTCTGAATGTACAGATTTATATTCTTTCAGTGTTTTAAATATTGTATAAAATCATCTCTGCATTAATTTTCACAAGTTGGTATTTCAGAAGTACAAGGTCTTTAACTGGCAGACTGAGTAACTGACTAACATACATATAGGCAAGGCATGTAAACTCTGTTCCCAACTATGACATCAATGAACTCATCAGGTGTGCTGTCCTCCCTGAAGAGAACTTCTGCGTTAAAGATTTCTGTGAATAGAAGTTAAGGAACTTAACCAGAGACTAATTTCAGTCATTACAGTCACAAATAAAACAAGAAAGAAAATGTCTGCAGGGTGAAGGATACTGTATTCATGAAGGATGAGCTGAACGAGCTTCTCTGAGCAGTGGGTGAGAGGAACTGTAGAGTTGTAAGAGAGGCCACCACCTTTCTTTTGCTGTTGGGACAGAACAAGATGACATTTAGTTAAGCTTCCATGAGATATAGTTTCCAATAGTGAAATGTATAGCTTCTATCAAGACAAGAAACCAAATATTTAAAACCCTGTTGAGAAGAATCCTAATGTGTGTAATAACACTTGAGTCTGAACAAAATAAAATCTTAACAAACAGAAATTGTACCTTAAAATAAATATTTGGTTTTGTCCTGTTGAGTCTGATGCCTACTGATTCCAACTCTTTCTCTAGGAGCGTTCTACAAAGGAAGTCAAAGGTAACACTTGATAAAAACACTCACATGTACATTTAAGCACTTTAAACCCTCTTAACATGTACACACCTCTGGACGTCCCCCTTAGTAGCATCCAACATCATGATGACAACATCTGCTGTCCTGGCAACAGCAATGACCTGGCGACCTCTACCCTTACCTACAAATTGTCAGGAGTCAAGTTAATGCTGTTTTGGTCATGTTACTAAGAGTGATTAACAATGAAAACACTCATATCAATTCTTAATTAATCTTGAAATGCACAAAAATAATCCAATACATACCTTGGGCAGCTCCCTCAATGATTCCAGGTAAATCAAGCAACTGGATGTTGGCCCCTTTGTACTGAAAAGAAGATGATATAAGTGATAGTAAAGTACACCCTGGCATTGTAAATGTGAGATGTTTAAATGCTAATATAAGTACCTCTATGACACCAGGTATACAGGTAAGGGTGGTGAACTCGTATGACGCAGCTTCACTGGCAGTTGAGGTCATCAAACTAAGAAAAGTGGACTACGGGATACAAAAAACACTCTAAATCTTAAAGAAACAATTTAAAATTTTGTTGGATGATGTAGAGGGATATAAATCATGACTGAGAGAGGAGACAATTGTGCACCATGCTGACATACCTTACCCACAGAGGGGAAACCAATAAGAGCTACACGAGCATCTCCAGATTTCATTACATCAAAACCCTCGCCTTTAGCCCCCGCTGACTTCGAGGGTTCCAGAAGCTGAGCTCTGTATTTTGCGAGCTTGGCCTTGAGCAAACCTAAATGGTACTCAGTGGCTGAAAAATGAATGGTGAAAAGGGTTTCAAAAGAAGAAATATGACTTAAACCACTTGTAGCGTTGAATGATATAAGTGTGTTAAATTGTGAGCGTTGAGAACACCAACACATTGTATATTCTGGGTCTGTTACTCGATATAACATGACTAAAATAACTTAAACAGTAACACACAAATGACAAAAGGTAATATATATGACTGATGTTGGGGTGGTATTTGCTTAGGTGTCACTTTTCCTCTTTGAGGTAAAGGCAACACAAACAGCTGACAGAAACACATCTGGTTCGAACATGACCAAGCTAACAGATAGCCTCGCAGACAGCCTCTTACCTTTGTTTTTCTGGGTCCGAGAAATTTCTTTCTCTATTTCCGCGATTTTCTCCAGTATCCCCATTGTATCAGTTCGGGTAGACTACAACTTCTTTGCCAAGAATAAAAAAAACAGAAACAGAAACGTGTCACACACTAGCTTTGTTAGCCACCCGCTAACCGGCTAACCAGCAGGACTAAAACAGTTAACAAACCACAACAAATTCTGCGAATGAATATTTAGAGTTTTGAATGGGCACCCGAATACAAATCGTGTATTGTCAAGACTTCAAAATCATATAATATTGTAGTAAATTACACTTTTAGAGAGGTTGCACTCGAAGCATGCACAGAACTGTGACATCACAAACCGGAACCAGTTCCGTCCCAAAATAAGTCCGGTAGAAACACGAACAAGGCAAAACTTTGTTTCCGTGTGTCTTGTTTCTTACATCACTCGGGAAGTGTGCACCATTTACGTGACACGAACAAGAGGGAATGTTAAAGATCGGTAATGTTAATAATATTAGTTGAATTTCATACGCCTTACGATAGGCATTCGTGATGTATGAAGGAATCGAAGGTGAGCCAGTGCTGTTAATTATTAGCTAATACACAGAGCGAAGATGGCTGCGCCCACAGGACCAAGGGGACCCACAGCCTCCAGCCCGTCAGGGTTTGAAGGGTTCCCGTTTCCAGTAACCCCCAAACCGTCCGAAGACAGCTCGGGTAAAGAGCAGGAGTCCACCGGGGAGGTGAAAAAGAAACCGTGCAGGGCATGTACGGACTTCAAGTCTTGGATGAAAGTCCAGAAGAAACAGACAACAGCAGCAGCACAGGTGTGACATGGGGTCATGACAGGTGAAGGAGCTGTGGGAGTCAGACCTATCCCACAGTACATAGACCTGACTTGACCAGACGATTTCTTTGCGATTCAACACAGTTTTCATGAATTATAAATGACCTAGTGTGTTGTTCTTATTGTGCTTCAATGCAAAGTAGGCCATGTCATCATGACAAGGCAAAATATCCCATGGGTGTCAAAATTGGGTTGAATCTTGTATTGCTAGAGCTTTTCAACATTCACTCTTGATTACATAAAATATGTCCCCAAAAGTTGTTTACTTTAAATCACTTTTAATCTTCATGTCACTATGATACTGAGAAATAACCTTCTGCTGCTTCAAAGTACATGTTTCTGTTTATCCTTCAGGAGGCAAAACCTGCAGAATCTGAGCCACAACCAGACCCAAACCTACAATGTCCACTGGACAGAGAAGAGCTGGGTCGGAGCAGCTGGTCCTTTCTACACACCATGGCTGCATATTATCCTGACCATCCATCTGTAATGCAGCAGCAAGACATGGGCCAGTTCATTAACCTGTTCTCTAAGTTCTTCCCTTGTGATGAATGTGCAGAGGACCTAAGGGACAGGTCAGATCAAGTTTTAGAAAGCTAAAAAAAACGGCTAAGGAAGTATTTGAGGGGGTTTTATGTAGTAGTAATATTAAAAATGTGATCCAACACTATTAACAAAATTGCATTCACCACCATCAGAACATAAATACTAAAACTATCCATCGACTGTATAACTCACTGAATAACAAACATGTGAAGTTCATTATTTATGAGATAATATTTGTGTTACAGTATCATTAAGGTTTCTTTGTTAAACAAAAGCAGTAACATTACATGCTCATCAATCTCATATCTTGAGTATCTTTTGCATGATATCAAAGCTCTTTTTTTATTTAGTGATATTTAGATGACTAAGTACAAATGCTGCATAATACTCCTCTTAAGCATTTTCTCTCCCTAATACCAAGTTTCTCTTCTTATATTATGAGGTGTTTTTAACCTGAAGGGAGACCTTTTTGAACATATCGTTTCCTGTCCACAGATTAAAAACCAATCAACCGGACACTAGGAGTCGTCACGCTCTTTCTCAGTGGTTCTGTCGACTTCACAATGACATCAACGTCCGACTTGGGAAATCAGAGTTTGACTGCTCACGTGTGGACGAGAGGTGGAAGGATGGTTGGAAAGATGGTTCATGTGACTGAGAGGTTTAAGGACTCGGCTGAGACTTGAGAGTCAAAAAACTGAATATCAAGAGGAATGAATGATGCATCTCACGTGGCTTTTCTGTGTGGTTAGTGTTATATTTGTTCTGGAAATAAAATTAAGGGTCAAATAAATATTTCTCTGTGTAAAGTTTGGTAGAATGAAAATTGTTTCCATTTGAATTTAAATACAGCTTTTATATTTTCTAGTTTAGCCAGTCCAGCATAAAATATGTTGTGTTATATTTTTGTAACAATTTTTATTGCTCTAAATAGGACAGTGATTGATCAGAACTATCACTTAAATACTTTTTCAATACAGTTTGCCAAAAGAAAATTATATATACATATATATAAATATATATATACATATATATAAATATATATATATATATATATATATATATATATATATATATATATATATATATATATATATATATATATATATATATATTAAGTATTTGTGTTGTGAGTTGGAATAGCTGGTCTTTTATTAATTAAACTGTGAATATAAGCAAAATATGATAAGTTGGTAATGATAACATTTTGAATAAATAATTAGAACATGTTCCTCTATCAGTCAGAGGCCTTTTAATCTGTATAGCACAAATACAGACCTTCATACCAATATGAAGTGCAATTCCTCATATTCTGAACAATAACATGACCTCTAGTGGTAACTATGTATTAATATGTATTTATAGGTTGTAGCAGTTTTCCATTTTCACAACACATTTTGGTGTTCACAACAGTGTGGTTTTGGTTTATATTATGACTGATCCACTGAGCAGTAGCAACAGCAGCAGATATTATGTCTCAGCACATCTATAAAGGCTACTATTTGTTTGTGCTTTGTCATTGGAATTACAGATTTGTCCCAGTTTGTGTATAATTAGTATATGGGTGAATTTGGACCACAGTGTGGTGATAATCTTGATTGCTGATGGGCATGGTGTTTAGTTTGTGTTTCCTTGTCTTTCTATTTTTGATGACAGAGTACCATTAGTTTTTAATGCTGTTAATAATGTACAATTTGGTACAACTGCATCACCATGAGACTTTGCTCTGTATTGTGTGTGAGACATGGATGAATTAAAATATATTATATCATAAATATATTAGTTTTAACATTAATTTGAAGTAGCATATAATGCTTGTATTTTAAACAGTTAAATATGTAGATAAAACATAATGTTAAGTAGACTTTAGAAAATGAGTAAGGAAATGTATGTTTTAATTATTTAATTGAAGGCGCTCATGATTTTTTTTAATAATTTTTTTTTCCTTTTAAAAGTTATATTTGACAAATAAACAAAATAGTTTCATAAAGTTGTTGGTGAGAGTAGCATGTGTATATCAAATGGTTTCCATGTACTGCATTATTTTTTATGAGCTACTTTTACAATGTGAGTACATTGTGAAAAATTGTGCATGCTGCAGAGTAAAAATGTTGAACACAGACACAATATGATGAAAAAGATTTAACCCATAAGGATCCAAACATCCACTATTGACTAATAAGAGAAATTACAGGCTATCATTTGTACATGATCATCAGATATTACCCTTTTGGACGATGGACCCATGGAATCTGATCAATGACAGTGATTGTACACATTTGTTTTTGTCTAGTTAATGGTATATTTTATTGAAAAAGTTTCTTTTTCTGATTTGACATAAACACGTTAGAATTCACCTTGAGTTTTAATGTAAAATACAGAGGATAAAATAACTATAAATAGGTAACAAATTACTGGAGACCCCCCCCCCCCCCAAGAAAAAAAATTAAATAAAACAAGGTCAGACAAAAATATATTATGGGTCGTTAAGGGTTAAGCTTCTTGAAAAAGTTCTTGAAATTCACCACAACTCTCAAAGTAAACCTCACTAGAGCAGTTATATGCATTATATGATTTTTAAATCTACTTATTTAATTTCTATTTTCTTCTATTTTACATTGTTGATTATACTAACAATAGTGTGCGTCTCTTTGCGATGTACTAAAAAAAATCTGCATATGTAGAAATTGTAGTTAACCCACTCTAAACTTTTTGTTATCCACATATATTTAGTGTCCACTCGTGACTGAATCAGTGGATTTCTTCCAGTAGTGTAGTGTCTGTAGTATGTGCTCTGTCCTCCTATGGCTCTAATGCGTGGGTATACGTCCATAATGCACGCCCCCCTCCTCGCCGCGTCCGCCTCTGTAGTACCCGCGCGTCTGTGGGTGCGCGCAGGACCCGTCCCTACAGCAGAGCAGCAGCGCATCCATCCTGCCGTGGAGCCGGGAGCGTGGAGCCGCGAGGAGCGCAGAGAGAGAGAGAGAGAGAGAGAGACAGAAGATGGACGGAGTGGGATCGTTCGGAGCGGGCCGGACCGGGTCCACTGTAGACCCGATCGCCTTCGTCAAACAACCGCAGACCATCCTCAGAATCCTGTCGTGGGTGAGAGCGCGTTCTGACGGTACCACAGTATATGTATATGTGTGTGGATGGATGGATGGATGGATGGGGGTGGGGGGTGGGGGGAGTGGGGGGGTCCTCTGTGTTGTTGCTGCGTGAGACCCCGTGACGTGTTCTCACTGCAAATCCAGGCAGCAGAAAATCATCCATAAGTGGTGAATAAACTGCGGGTTTGGACGGACGCGGGTCGTGGAGGAAACCTGTGTGTGTGTGTGTGTGTGTGATTTCCACAGTACAGGGTGGAACCAAGGCCTGGTGGGTGTCTGACTCCCTGACCATCAAATGGATTTTACAGATGTTTTTCCAGGGGCAGAAACCTACGTACCCTCACCTATCGTTATTATCTCAAACATACCCTGAATACCCCCCCCCCCCCCCTTTCTAAGATGATCGTGTGGGAAATTACAGACGTGTTTATTTTTCTGGTTTATTCTTTAATCATATAAAAGATATTTATAATATACTGACTGTGCGCACTATCTACAACAGTGCCAACCGTGTTTTCAGTTAATGATTTTACTGATTTACCCCTAAAACGATCGTCGTCCGTCATCCCCACCTGTGATTGGTCCGTGATTATCATTACGCACGCTGGGCCACGGAGACGCGTCGTTTGATATAACGCATCACCTTTGGGTGACACAGAGAAGGTCTTTTTCTCACTAGTGCAGTAATCTCCGTAAACGGGCATTAACCCAAGACTATAAAATGTGTTTGTATTTATTTTTGTCTTTATTACTACAGTCTCTTGATGATCTAGAACCAGGCTGCGGCACAATATGTTAAATATAATGGATGCGTGTGCTCTGAAAACAGAGAGGAGGCATGATTTGATGAGCTATAAGGAGACTACTTAAAGTTTTTAAGTTATTAGTATATGGTTTGAGTCTTTTTCCCTTCCAAAAGTGACAACATGTCCACACTAACTGCATGTAAAGGAGATGTTAATGTGAGAAAACACAGAAAATCAATCCCAGCCACATTGTCTATAGAAACCCTCCATTTACCACAATGCACTGCAGCCAGAGGAAATGCTTCCATGGTGGAAACCTGTTTGAGTGTAACAAACAGGCCATCGTACAACATGTCCCATATTTGATTTGTAAAGATAATGAGACAGATGGAGGCTTAAAATGTCCAGTAAAGTTTGATGTTGTGTATTCTCATTGTTTTTTACATTTATTTCTAGTGAGCTGTTTTCATTCTGAGATGTAGCACTTTGACACATAAGCAGATTTATGGTAGTGATTCACTAAAAGCACCTGTGTGTGCTTAGCTTTTATCCCCATGTGATTAGTTTGACTTTATCCCATTGTGTGTCCCTCCACCATCATATGACCCAAACCCCCCAAGTGCAAATGCATTTCTGTGTGTGTGCATGCATGTCACATGCCCTTATTCTGCCATCAAGCGTTCGTCAGCTGATCAGTGTCAGTGTACTGGTGCACAACACAGAGTGCAGTAAAAGCCTTCAAATTAAAGTACGGAACAAACTTAAAGGGGCCTTTTTACTATAAATAATGGAAAAAATATTGGATCATCTATTTGAAAAAAAAAAAATCTGTACGCTGTAGAATATAGAAATGGAATGCTTCCTTATTTGGTATGTTTACACACATATACACATTGCCTCAGGTTAGTACAATTCTTGAGGGGAAGTGAAGCATCCACCTCTCCAGTCAGTTAGAGAGAAAAAGGGAAAATTAGGTTAATGCCTTTGGTCTGAGCACGCTCAAAAGAGACACTTTGGCGTAGAGCTGCCACAGCACTGTTTCCACAGAGCCAGCAACAGTGTGTGTGTGTGTTTCTAAACAGAAAGGTGAAAGAAAGTGGATGACACATATGAAGTGATTGTTTAACCCATAAAGACCCAAATATTCACCAGTCACCAATGTCATTCATGATATAAAATATGGAATAAATCATTAATCCTATCAATCCATATAAATAATTGGTGCAAAATGCAGTTTGTCGTCTTTTCATGGTTATCAGATATGAACCATTTGGACGTTCAGAGGCTCTGTGGTGGACGTGGAAACAACATCATGTTCTGCAACATTAATTCACAGTAAAACTAAGTTGAATCAGTGACAGTGGATTTAGACACTTATTTTATGTTCAGGTAATGATAGATTTAGCAGAAAACTTTCTTTTTCATCAGTTTTCTCTGTTTTGGATATAATAGCCCTTAACTAATCTGAGCTTTAATGAATATCTACTTAATTTATTCATTTATTTGTTTTGAGCAGAAAAACATTAAGCACTTTTTGTGAAAAAAAAAGTGCTTAAATGTGGAAAAAAAAAAAGCATTGCTTCTTCCTTTTTCAAACTAGGTTTTTTATGTTTTTATTTTGTTTATATGGTTATTTCTTTATTTGGTATGTACATGTAGTTTTTTTGTTATGTGAAAATATGATTGAACTGAAGTGATTGTGTGAATCAGATTGTGTGAGGTGATAGTGTGTTGATAAATGATTATGGATACTTGTGTTGATGGGGGTGGATTATTGGTTTGTAATAGAGGGGTGGGAGTTTATAAATGTTACTTATTCCAACTCCTTTTCAAGTCCAAAAAAAAGTTGACCACGTTGATTGATGTTTTGTTGATTTTGTGTGCTTGAAATAAAATTTAATTTAATGTAATTGTGTACAAGAAACTAACACCTAATACATTAATAAAAATAATCAAGACATTATAGCAATTGCCATGTGCACAAGTGATAACAAAATAAGTTCAATATGAACTGCTCAAAAAAGAGTGGGAAACAGAATTTATTAACCTTTTAAACTTCCAAGGGTCCACATATAGGCCAGAAGTAGTTGCTCAAAAATGTTAAGCAAACTACCAGAACCTGTCCCAAATGTCACATGACCTAATGTAGTTTGATAACGGAGATTCTCACACATCATAAGATATAAACCACTGTCAGATAAAATATCCACAGCAGGTACAATCACTCATTTGTTTAAAATACAAAAGACAAACAGCTGATCTGAACCTTTATGTCTCATAGTTATCCACAGAGGAACCATACAAACATTATGTCCAAATATAGTCCAAAACATCAATAAATATCCACAAATGTTTTATCTATTGCATCATTTAACAGGACCTGCCTCCAATATCCCAGTTTTCATCTGAATATTTTCATTTATTATATAATCAAACACCAATTACATGTTATTAAAATAGGTCAAGAACAGCATTCAGTTGACTTTACTGAGAAATTTAGGTGAAATTGAGGGGAAGTTTAAAGCATTAAATGTCACCCCCTTCTTGCATTATACAACATACAGTAACACAATACATTTTCTTCCTTAATGATAAAGTAACATATGTTTAGAGTCAAAATAATGTAAACAACAGTAACAGATTATGATCAGTGAATTCATTATAGGAAAATACTGGATTTTCACAGAAAAAAAAAACAAAATACAGAATATAATGTTCAAGTAAATGTTAATAAATCACTTGGGAAAAGTTAAAAAAAAATGGAGAAAAATCATTTGGGAGCTGCCTATTCCCATTTCTTCTTTATCTTCTAATAACTGTCCCATTTCCTTTTGTGTTTACAGATATTTTCCCTGGTGGTCTTTGCCTCTATTGTGAATGAGGGTTATGTGAACATAGGCAGCGAGCGGCTCCATTGTGTCTTCAATAAGAATGCAGATGCCTGTAACTATGGTGTGTTCGTGGGTCTGGTGGGCCTGCTGGCGTGCTCCTTCTTCGCCCTGCTCGACTACAAGTTCGCCTCCATCAGCTCCGTCAAAGACAGGAAAAAAGCTGTAATGCTTGAGATCGGCTTCTCAGGTGAGGAGGCACACACACATGTGCACACTCACACAGATTTTTTGACATTATTCTACGTCATTCAAAGTGAACGGGAGCTGCCGCAACGTTCACTTTGAATGACGTCAGCGGGTGGATTTTTATCGATAACTGCCTGCTGCCCATGGCAACGGGTTTTGTCACTTCAGATTCACTGTACCATATCACTCCGCAAGTAGTTCGGACACTTTTAAAGTAAATATTGGCTTCCTTGTAACGGCTAGTTTATCCAGTGTTAACCTATCCTGATGTTTTCATGACCGTAGTCAGGAAATCAGGGGGGTTTACTCTGGGGTTAACTCCTCTATGCTGGTTTCAGTGCGGTTTCAGTGAGCTTCGTTTTCAGTATTTATTTGCAAGAACGGGACAACACCTGCTCCGGTCGTCGACCTGACTGTGTACATCTGTCTCTCTCTTTTTCTCCGCCTAAATATCTCTGCACCCCCCTTCTATCTGCCCCGCATAACCCACATCTTGTTGGCTATTTCACAACACTAGTCTGTTCGAGCAGTGACAGTAATAAACTGTAATAACCTGTAGAAAAAGCGGGATAATGCATGACCCACGAGTTACTATCGAAAAATATTCCCCTTTGGGGCAGAATAACGCCCGTCAGGGAATATTTTTCTGACAATTCAATTCAATTTCAATTTATTTTGAATATGCAACAAATAAAAACAACCACACTCAACAAACAAAACAAACAAACATATACATGACAAAAAAAAAAACCACATTGCTTCATTTGCACATTTGAAAAGGAGTGGGAGGAAGTAAAACTTTTTTTTAACCCCACCCCTTCATAATACTTGCAAACTGACAGAAGAATTATTTACCCTGGTTTGGTAAATAACTAATAGGTGATAACAGTGGTGGGTGTGAGTGTTCTTTGTGCATATGCATTACGGCTGGGCCATAGCTTGAGATTTTGAAATACATCGAGATTTTTCCATATGTGATAAACTAACAGACTATATTGTTTATATCACAGGTGTCAAACATAAGGCCTGGGGGCAAAAACCAACCCACCAAAGGGTCCAAACTGGCCCGTAGGAATAATTACACTAAATATGTTAACAACCAATGGTGCAAAAATTAGTTGAATTTGGGTCCCACATACAGAAAAATTAGATCTCCATTAGATCAGTCCAATAAAATATGATCATAGTAACATATAAATATTGAAAACTGCAGATTTAATTTTTGTTTTAGTGTAAAAAAAAAAAAAGAAGTAAAATACCATGACAATCTGTATATTGACAAATTATCTTTTTTACAAAAATTGTGAATAACCTGAAAAAATGTGAACAACCTAAAATGTCTTAACAGTAGTCAGTGCAGTTTTACCAATACTCTGCCTGTTATTGAATGTTTTATGTATTTGTAATTATAATGTAAGCGGAAATTGAGACAAAATTTTATTTCTTAACACATTTAAATTTTTTTCACGTATTTCAGATTTTTAAGGACATTTTGTACATGTAAACATTATCAGAATGTAATTTTATTATGTCCCACACTATTATTATTTTACTAGTTTGGCCCTTTTGAGATCATATTGGGCTGAATGTGGCCTCTGAACTAAAACCAGTTTGACACCTCTGGTTTATATGGGGATATAAACACAGAGTTTCTGGAAATGATCACGTATGCACAGCCATGTATATTTTGTTAGGTTGTAAAAGAACATTATTTTCCACCTACATTTTGTTGTGGAACAATTTCATTTCATTTAGAATTATTTGTTTATTTTATGTTTTTTTATGTACGTATTTTATTTTAATTTTATTTTGGTCCCCATTAGCTGCTGCACACCACAGTAGCTATTTTTCCTGGTGTCATCAACAACATAAAAAACCAAAGCACCACAATATCCCACAACTTGCTCAACAGAGAAGATGTACATACACTCAACTAAACACTGTGACACAAAAAACCCAAAATTCAACAACAAAAACATGCAAAACATTTACACTAACAATACAATAATGAATAAAATAAACAAAACAAAAAACAGAAACAAAAAACAAAAGAAAGAAGAAAGACAAACCACTTCAATGACATCACTATAAAATATTCAGTAGCTCAGACAGTTATCCTTCAGTAAATATGACTATTCTTAACCTTTTAGCAAAACTAATTGCTTGAATTTCTGAAGTTGAAAACTGAAGTAATGTATTCCATGCCACCATTGCCATATACTGCACACTTCCCTGGATTTGATTTGATCTGTCCCCTGACTGCTTTACATAGCTGCCACTTGTGAATTGGACCTAGAGCTGTCTTTTTGGGACTACTTTATGGAAAAAGTTTATATATATATATATATATATATATATATATATATATATATATATATATATATATATATATATATATATATATATATATATATATATAAACTTTTTCCATAAAGTAGTCCCTGATGAAGGCCATTTATGGCGAAACGCGTTGGGGTTTTTTTTAATATGTTTTTATATGATTTTATAGGTTTTTGTAACCAGGCCAGTTTAATAAAGGCTTTTTATTCTTCACTTTTAAGAGAGTGCCTTGGAATTTTTCTTTCTATATATATATATATATATATATATATATATATATATATATATATATATATATATATATATATATATATATATATATATATATATATATATAGGGTATCACCGTTCTGCAAAAAATTATATGATTTTTTGTTCATATCACTAGGGTGGGTTCTGGTCAATTTGGTGCTCTGGGTGAGCACCCTTTATTCCATTTTGTGGAATTAAAAATTAGTATCTGTCAAAATTATGTGATAAAAAGTGAAAATTATGCAATAAAAAGGCCAAATTATGCGATTAAAAAGTAAAAAAAATTATGAGAAAAAGTAGAAATGATCAGATAAAATGTTAGAAATGTGCAACAAAAAGTCAAAATAATGAGATAAGAAGTCTAAATTCCCAGTCAATAAGCACAACCAGAATTAATCCATCTATAAGGTACTCTGTGAGCCTTATAGTCCAGAAAATACAGTATCTTAATATTCTAATTCTGTGGGACTTTTCACACCCACGACATCTGGTGCCCCAGGCGACTGCCTAGTCTGCCTATGCCTAATGCCCTGCGTATCACCCAGCCCTAATATGCATAAACACTAGACACATAAACACCTGTATAATGATTTGCCAGACTTCCCCAAAATTCCCAAATGTTTGCTTCTGCTATAAGTAAAAGGAAAAAACTAAACCATGGTTATTAAATATACAACATATGACCCGTTTGGAGAACTCGACAGCCTGAGCAATGTTCCAAACTGTAACTAAATGGTCAAATTTTATGGTTGATATTACTGAAATGTTTGCTTTAAAAAAATATATGTGTATTTATTATAACTGTGACTTTTTTCCTTCATCTGTCAAATGTGGTATGTGCCTATTTTCCTTGGTTTTGGCTTTAGTTCTTAATGGGATGATGGTCTGTGTTGTGTTAGGAAAAATTCAACCTGTAGTGTGATATTACAGAATTTATTTATAATGAATCTTCTCAACTTGTTGAAGATTAAAAAGAAAAAAAATCCACACTCACCCATTTCTGAAATAATACATCTATTTTTTTTTCTGTTGATCTGTTTCTGGTTCAGGTGTCTGGGCCTTCCTGTACTTTGTAAGTTTCTGTTTTCTGGCCAATCAGTGGTCTCGGACCACGCCTGATGAGCTGCCACTCAACCAGGGCGCAGATGCAGCCCGGGCTGCCATCGCCTTCTCCTTCTTCTCCATAATCACCTGGGTAAGAACAGTAAAAACAGTAAAACCGCTACCAATATAATGAGCCACAAGGTTATCAATACTATTCTGTCATATTAAATAATTTATGCTTTTTTTTTATATTTTACAATTAAATGACAGGAAAGAAAAATGATTATTTTCAACCAATAAAACAATAACTGACATGTGATCTGTTAATCTATCTGAAAAATCATACGGATAAATGTGTTGTCCATCTAACATTAATTAAAAGTGACAAATAATGACATAAATGTATTAAGTTCTACCAGTGTCCACAGAAAAAGGACCTCCCACTGAGTCTTATTGATTTCAACCATTTTCAACAGGACAATCATCATTTAAATATGCTAATATTTCATGTAAAACTATGGTGTTAAGCACAGTTTACTGAGTTTTCACAAAGCTCCTGTATATCCACACTGACATATTCTGGTACAGGTCATTTATAAATGTTATGAAGGAAAAAAAATAAACAAGATCATTTGAGTATGAGTGAAGAGTGCAGTGGCATCTGACACTGAACATGAAGTCTGTTTACTGTTTATTAATATTTTATGTGGTACAAACACTATATGAGGAAGTACACATTAAAGTTAGAAGTTTTATTCCTAACAGCAGCTGCAATACGAAATAAAGACAGATATCATAATATATTTTATATTGTATTATATATAATTTTCTATTCCTATATATATGAGTACATTTTTTTTTAAATTTCATTTCCATGGTTATTTTTGTTTATAATGTCATCAGAAGTGTTTACAAAATGCATCTCTTTGCTGTCATGTAATTTTGTTTTTAATGTAAATATCTTTTTTTTTTATTGTAATAATAATTGTACATGTTTGTCATTTAGTCTTCTGTAATATTTCAAATTTTGACTATAAATAATCACCTTAATTCACAAAGTAAACATCTAGTTTCTTTAAACTTTAATCATGAAGTAAAGCTTAAAAGAAATATTGATTTAACATTTATTGTTATAATTATTGCAGACAACTGACATGATCATTTTATCAGGATAATATGTCAAATTAAATCATTCTCCTACCTGTATGTGTGATGACTCTCCATGTTTTTACTCATATCGTGGATCTTAGGAGTCAATATTGAGTATCAGTCTGGTCAATTACTGACTCTGATATTCAGCATATTCACAATTATATGTATTTTTCAACTGAAATCCTATGAAATGAATGAATTAATTATTTAATTGAACATGTGCTGCTTTGTCTCTGACGCATTAACTTGTGACTCACTGAAAAACTTCTGACCACAATCTGGTGCCGAAATGAGGCGACTAAATGATAGAAATATTTGTGCAAATTTGACTTTGACTTTATGAACCTTAAGGGAGTTATTTTGGTTATTTATTAGAAATACCCTCAGGAACTCTTTGGATTTATTTTAAGACTTCTTTTTTGTCATAACATTTCAGCAAAGTTTGGTGTTGGAGTTTGTTTTACTCATCACACACATCAATTTAGTAGAATAGAATAGAATAGAATAGAATAGAATAGAATAGAATAGAATAGAATAGAATAGAATAGAATAGAATAGAAGGCTTTATTGTAGTCCTATCAAATGATTAAAAAAATTAATCTGAGTAAACACAGGGTTATTGTGGATTAATTTTGATGAATCCTGATTAAATATTAGTCATGTTTCATTTTGTATGAGCAAAAACAGACTCAACACAGAAGGAAATATTCATGCACTTAATGTGTTTGTTAAACGATTCAACAGTTTCAACAAAACAACTTGAAACAACTGTTCCATCTCAGGGGTTTTTTTGCTCATATGTCCATCCAGAGGTTAATATGTTCAGCCTCTTCCATCTTTATGGGTTGGTTCTGCACATGTATGACACTAACTCTACTTGGACAAACTTCCCAAAATGTGTTACCACTTATGTTCAGAGCCATTGTGTGCTGTAGGTGGGTTCATTGTGTTCAGATTTTGAATCAGATTAATCATGGTGATGGATTAATCTGTGTTAATATGTTAATTTTGACGGCCCTACTTCACTGTCATCGGTGACAGTGCACTTATATCAAGAATCTGAATTTATTTGCTATTGCAATACAAGATTAAAAGCCAACCTTAAAGTGCAATCGCATAAAACAACCAAAACAACAATGGATGCTTAAAATGCGACCACACAAAAGAATGACCATAACAATAAACAATTGGGTAATGTGACGGCACAAATACATAATGATGAATAAATAGTAATAAATAGAAGTGTATGTATAAGTATTAAAATCAGTTAAATTTTGCATCTAAATAACACAAAAGATACAGACATGTATTAAAACATGAAATAAAGCATATACAATAATGTGCAATCAAAGTGCAAATTAGAAATATACTGTATGAAGGGTAAAAATGTAAAAAAAATAAATAAAAGTATTATAAAAATGTACAAGTGTAGATGTAAATGTATAAATGGTTCTAATCTAATCTAATCTAATCTAATCTAATCTAATCTAATCTAATCTAATCTAATCTAATCTAATCTAATCTAATCTAATATAATATAATATAATATAATATAATATAATATAATATAATATAATTCACCTAGACTTTTTATTTTTATTCCAAATACCATTTCAGACCCATCTCAATCAAACCCTTTATTTATACTGTTTCATCTAATTGAACTGATATTATTTGACACTGTCTGTCTGTGTTTTCTAGGCTGGCCTAACAGTTCGTGCAGTCCAGAAGTATTTGCTCGGTACAGACATGACCCTGTTCACCACGGAGCACATGGACGGCGGCGCCCCCACCCAGCCGTACCCCTCCAATTCACCAGGAGGCGGTACCACCGAGTCCACAGAGACCTATCAGAGCCCACCTTTTACTGAGAACAACGCAGCACCCACATACCAGGTCCCCATTTACTAGATGCGGTAGAGTAGACCTGTTAGCAGAAGGTGTGGAGAAGGTTATGGGTTGAGAGGAACGTGAAAGAAACCTGCTTTCTGTGATGTTAACGCGTGCAGTTGTTTATGTGTTGATCTGGACTGAGTTTTCAGTAAATACTATAACTTGGCCTCTATGTCTTTGTCTCCTCCCCTTGTTCTCTTACCTTCCTTGACATTCCAGCTTGGTCTTAATGCAACTTGCTGTAATATTTTAGCATATCCAGAGTCCTCAGATGCTAGAGGAGATGAAAGAAAAAGGAAAAACAAGAGGTGGAAACATAGATGAAGAGGCCACTTTGCAGTATTCAAACACTATCTAGATAAAATCATCTAAGAGGTGAAGGGACAAACAAGTGGGTGACTTCACCATGAAGCAGTATTAGATAAAAATCACATCAGGAGCTCCCACACAAACCTTCATCTCCTTCTTTTCATTCACTTAACACCTTAAAGAAGTGTCAAAATCCCCTTTCATGCCAAAACAGTGCAGGGAATGTTTCAGTACAGTACTGCAGTACAGTCTGATTGTTTCTCCCTCTTTCCCTGCTGCCCTTACAAGTGATAATGATAATAATAATAAAAATAACGTGTATTGAATCTGCATGTTTTCCAGACTTAGAGATCAACTAAGTGCCATGCTGTACTGTGTGTCTCAGACGGTGACTTAATTTAATAGATTTACACATGCTGTTGAAACAAAAGAAGAAGAAGAAGAAAAAAAAAAAAGACAATGTTTTTTTTTTTTGTGACCAAGTGCAATATCTCACATTCTTATGTACAGTAGGTAGGTGTATACAGTACTGTAGGTAGGCTATACTGTAGTTACAGCAGATTAGACCAATTTTCAGCACTGTCTCAAATGACATACTAGTCTCTGAATCGTACTATCAAATCTCAGGCTTAAATTAGAAGATTAAAGATGTAGAAATTATGAGACCTGAAGAGCTCCTTGTCTGCAGATGCTTGTTGCCAATTGAATAAAATTAGTTTCATTAGTAAAAGACACTTCTACATCAACTTTTTAAGGTCTTCCTTGATGTAGTGAATTTCATTTGTTAATGCATTTTAATGGAAATAATGCAAAATATATCATCACAATAGCTGAACCTGTGTAATCCCTCATGTACAGAGGTTGGTAAACTACAGTTCACAGTGGATTACTTTTCAATCTAGTCTTACGTTACTCTTCCTGTGCCATGGAATGTATGTAGTGTGTTATTTGAGACAGTGTCCCACATTAAATGCTGTGTGTATAAAATGGGGGAAGATTCTGGGTTACGTCAGGTCTTTATGTTTACGTTTTAGAAGCTGCCAAACTGCCCTGTGTTCTTATTACTGTCTTATGATTATCACGTTACAACTATGTTGTTCTTGTTTATATAATATTATGTAATCACAAAGTGTGTTTGTGTGTTGGGGGTGGGGGGGGGCAACAGATGAGCTTTTATTCACAGAGGTTGATTGTGGGTGGATTCTCAGGCAGAAGACGCATCAGTCTGTGGGCTGTTAAGGATTGCTAACTGGCTAATTCATTGATTCAGCAATCCTGCCATTTGAGGGTGTAAGGGGGTGGGTTGGGGTCAAACTGTCCAATATATGTTGCCATGGTGACAAAGCCAGGGATGGGCTGATATGGGTCACCAGGGGCTGTGATGTAGATAGTAACCATGCCAACCATGTCAGTGTATAGTAGTGTCTCTGTGTCATGGATCATGTCCACTCGCCATTAGTGAATTTGTAACTTTGGGTTTTTGTGTGTGTGTGTGTGTGTGTGTGTGTGTGTGTGTGTGTGTGTGAGGGAGAGAGAGAGAGGTAGAGCAAGAGAGTTTGCACATATATGCAACAGGTTGACATCTGTATCAGCAAAGCATGGATGAGAGACAAGATCAGTTAGGTCTTATTGTTTGTGGGAAAAGTGCAAGTGTATGTTGTTCTTGTTTGAAAGCAGAAATTACATTTTGTCGTGCTTAAACTTATTTTCTTCGCCGTGTATTTGTCAAAGTGCAGTGGAGGTAATCACAAATCTATTAGGCCGTCACAAATCATAAAAATCGGATTCCAGCAAGAAAAAATAATGTCATTGTCACTGTAGAGATACCTTAATTATCAAGTATTGCGCTAAGCTTTTTTTTTTTTTCTCTTGATGAAGAGAGCCAAATATATTCTTCATGTTAGTGACATAATTGACCTGTAGAGTGAACGAATGCCTTGCCTGCTTTTCTATCTGAGCCCATGAAAACAGCGCCCTCTGCAGTCCAGAGAAGGCAGAGCTGCTGCAGAACAACCAGGGCTCATAAGGTTTTCAAGTAATCATGATTATAATGCATGAAAATGTTGTATAGAATTCATTATATATTGAATACTGTGTAATTCTTGAGTTTTTTTTTTCTCAACCAGTGTAAAGCTCTGATTTTGCAAAGTGAGATTTATCTGCTGTGAGTGCAGCTGAGAGGGTTCCCTTCTTGTGTTACATTTATTACATTCTGTTAACAGAATTGTGCACATACACCTAAATGCATCCTCAGTGGTGTTACTCCTGCTTTATGATCTGGCTAAGGACCTTCCACACACTTGTACATGCACTGTGGTAAAGAATAAACTGCATGGTGCAACTATTGGAAGTAATTTTTTTTCTCTGCACTGAGGAACCTGATTTTAAATTGAAATTAAGAAACCAGATCCTTGAGCTATAGAAAGCCTGCAGATGTCAGTTAACAAAGAGCAGGCTCTGTGTTACAGTCCCTAGTGTATGTTCATAAGATAGGAAAGGTTATCTACTGTCTGGAGCAAAAGCTAAAACAAACACTACAACAAACAAGTGCTGGTGCAAAAGTCGTTTCTACTCTACGTTTGATTATTGTTTCTCAGTGCACGTGGTCAGGGGAGTCTGAAAAAAAAAAAGCCCTTACTCAAACAGAACTAAAGCCCTTTATACAATATAACCTATACATTTATGTCCCATACTCATTTGTGTAGTTCCTATAAAAACAGCTTCAAAGTAGTCTTGTAGAGAAGAGCCAAGCTTTATCTCTCAGCATGAGTTTTACATCTGTCAGCAAGTGCATAATGTAATTTCTTTAAATCGAGGAATAATTAAATATTAAGTCCTTTCGTTTGGATTTTTTTGGAATGTGTGCAACACTGGGTGGGTTGATTTCCGAACACTTTCAGGTACTTGAAGGTATGGTAGGATGTTAAAGGGCTATACTTTGTGGTTTTTCATGTTATGGACTCATAAATTGCAGTTAATATTTCAGAAGCACACGTTTTTAAATTGTAACAGTTTAAAAAATTAACCCAGGATTACATAAACATATGAAATCCTAGACAGAAGGAAAAATAAGGAGAAAAAAAAAATTTGGTGACAGGTTTCAAAATCAGTTTTAAGCGCTTAACCATATAATGTATGCACATGTACTGTATGTTAAAATATGGAAAACCACCAGTATAGTCTCTTGAATCTGGAATTACTAGGCTGCTAGTAAACGGTTAACCACTGGGGTCTTGATGTTGGTATTAGTTACTGCTGGGGTATTATT
Source organism: Siphamia tubifer (assembly GCA_020466265.1). Taxonomy (NCBI): domain Eukaryota; kingdom Metazoa; phylum Chordata; class Actinopteri; order Kurtiformes; family Apogonidae; genus Siphamia; species Siphamia tubifer. The sequence goes on from CM035790.1 coordinate 16,892,379, forward strand.
AGTTAGTTTGGGCTACTGTCAGGTCAGGTCGTATTATTGTTCTCAGTGCTTCAGTCTCTTCTTCAGTCAGTGTGGTAGATAAAACTAATAATACAAGCATTCTGTGTTTTGTGCTCTGGCCCATGTACACTACCGTGGTATTGGTTGATTGTAAAATTCAGTATGTTATTGAAGTAAATGGAACCTGTGTGTGATGCTGTCCAGGGTCTGGTTTGTCCTGTACTAATGAAAATACAAATATATGAATAATGATTATTTAATTAATAACTATAACACACTCTCTGTTGGACATTTCTTTGTTTGACCAGTCTTAAAGGGGCTGTTGGCACCAAAACCAACAATAGATGAGATCATTACTTTGAGATTATATAAAGGATATTATGAAAATAACACTGGTGTGGTGGATCCAGTGTCAGTACGTTGCATGGAAGTTACAATTTCTCCCCTCATCGTATTGAAGGTAAAAATTATAATCTCTATCGATTGAGAAAATTGCATTGGTTTTGTAGCGTACTACCCCTTAAATATTATATTTTTTGTTTCTTCTTGTTCTGAAGGTGTTCAACCTCTTCAGTGTAAAAAAAAAACACTGTGTACAGAGATATGTGTCACTGTCTATTACCTGAATGTCTCTGGACTGCAGTCTGACTGTCACTCTAATAAAAAAAAAAAAGAAAAAAAGAAAACATGTTTTTGACTGCCTGTTTCTATTTGTTCTGTGTGAAAATTCTGATTTTTCTCATTTGTTTCCATTGAGTCAATATGGAATAAATATATCAGAAGTATAAAAACAGCAATGCTAAAATACCATAACAGCCAACAATGGCCAAAAGCATCTAATGTTCTAAAATGTTTAATGACTCTCAATCCATTAACGCTATCAATATGTGGAAATAAATATGATCAAATGCAGCTACAGTAAAAATCAGATGCATCTTATTTCACATTTCACCATTTTGCCTATAACCGTTGAAGTTATTACACAATTGTAAATATTGGAAATGACATTATTTTCACTGAAAATATATAAAGTACAGCAGATGGCGATATCACATAGAAAAGGTAAAATGTTGAGGAAAACATTTATTTAGAAGTTGCTACTGTACTTACAGCTGTGGTCAAAAGTTTACATACACTTAAGAACATGTCATGGCCGTCTTGAATTTCCAATAATTCCTACAAATCTTAATTTTCTGTGATAGAGGGTTTGAAACACACTTTTTTTGTCACAAGAAACATTCATGTAGTTTGGTTCTTTTATTAATTTATTATGTATCTACTAAAAATATGACCAAATCTACTGCATCAAAAATATACATACAGCAATAAGAATTATTAAATTTGCTGAACTGCATCAATTCTGTCAAGAGATTAATTCAGAAGCTTGTGGATGGCTACAGAGAGCATCTTATTTCAGTGAAAATGGCCAAAGGGGCATGTGACCAAATATTAGCTTTGCTGTATGTATATTTTTGACCCAGTAGATTTGGTCACATTTTCTATAGATCCATAATAAATTCACAAAACAACCAAACATCCATGAATGGTTTTTGGGACAAAGAAGAGTGTGTTTCTTTCACTCGATCACAGAAAAATAAGAGTTTTTAGGAATTCTTGAAAACTCAAGACAGAAATGACATGTTCTTTACAAGTGTATGTAAACTTTTGACCTCGACTGTAAGTATTTCTAAGTCTTTATGGGTGAAAAGAATTTCATAAAGATGAGGGAGATCACACACTGATGTTGGACAGAAGGCCTGGCTTACAGTCTGCATTCTAATTCATCCCAAAAGTATTCTATGGGGTCAAAGGTCAGTACTGTGTTCAGACCACTCAAGTTCATCCACATGAAACTCTCTCATCCATGTTTTCATTGACCTCTGTGCACTGGTGCACAGTCATGTTGAAACAACAAGGGGCCATCCCCAAACTGTTCCCACAAACATGGAAGCATGGAAATGTCCAGTCTCCTTGTCCAAAATCTTTTGGTGCTGAAGCAAGAGATTTTGGACAATGCAGCCCTTCCACTGGTAAGGTTTAGCTGTAGCACTGTGCCATGGCAAAGTCTTTGCTGCCACATCATACATTTCATACAAAAAAACAACACCCCCATACCCACACAGTTGCAGAACACAGCAATGTCATATTAAACTATGGATTTATGGGACGTCACTTAAGTACATTTTAAGGCAGATGAGTGAATACTTTTGGCAATATAGTGTATATGCTACACATTAGATTTGGGGGTGCAGTATATTCATTGACTTCACATACAAAATGAGGAACCTGTATGACTGTGTTTGTGTATGTGAGTGGGTGTGTGAATGTATTTGTGTATGGGTGGCTTAATTGTACATTTGTGTCGTCTTATTGCCATTTCTCAGATTTTTTTCTTCTCTCTTTTTAACAAACATTTGTCTTGTGATCTTGCAAGGAACTGCAGATGTAAACTAGCTCTGAGCTAACTCTGGTACAATACATCAAATATAGCATTTATGTTTTTTATTGTACATGGTCCCTCTATGAATAAACACACTACAACCTTCCTGTCTTTCCATTTCTGGAAAAGCTCGTCCCGTCTCGTCATCTGAACCCGCTTTATCCTCACTAGGGTCGCGGGGGTCACTGGGGACCTAATCCAGCTACAATGGGCAAAGGCGGGGTACACCCTGTATGAGACGCCAGTTCATCGCAGGGATGAAAAAGCCCTGCGATGGAAAAGCCTTTATTCAAATTCCCTGACATAATAGATGCCAATGTCAGAATTGACGTGTTATCAATGACAGGTCTATATGTGTATATTTTGTAGAAAAAGCAGGATCGTTTGTTCTTGTTACTTCTCAATCGCACACACGGGACTAAACAAAAATACAGGAACATACAGAGCTGACAACAGCAGTTTTATTAGAGCGGGACAAAAATAAAAGAGTCAGCTGCTCTAAAATATGTAGACAACTCATTCATATACATACACACAGGGTAAACTGCGTGGGCACCCTGGTGGGCAGCAGTGCAAGCGAAGGGTCCTGAGAGAGTAGATGAACAGACAGAACCAGCCCCCACAACAAACATGCCCAGTGCAGTGCGAAGGAGTCAAGAGAGAAGTCATTGCTTTTTGTGTTGCCAACATCATTACAGAGACTGGAGTGTTTTTTTCTTAGTCTTTTTTTTTTTTTTTTTTTTTTTAAAACCTGTAATTCTGTACAACAGAATGAAGAAAATAAAAAGTGAGTTACTGGTAACATGAGGTGTCTGGATTATCAGCTGTTCTTTCAATAAGTGCATGAAAGTAAATATAGAGGAAAAAATCTTTTTCAGTTACAGTTTCTGTAGCATGATGGTTCATAGGGAATCAAATAGACATTCAAATGCAGGCAAGTTGTGTGAAGAGAATGTGGAATACATTAGGAAATATTCAAAGTAGAAATCTATCTGTTTTACTTCTTGAAGCACCGTTCTTTATGTCACTCATCCTCCAACATGGCATCTGACAAAACAATCCACTTGATGCAACAGAACAGAACATGGAGCTAATTGGTTGACTGTGAACATGTTTATTTATGATTGATGGTAACCAAGCAGCCCTCTGGGGACTCGTACACATTTTATCATGTCTGATGTTAACAAAGGACATTATTATCTTCTGTCAAAAGTTCAATGGAAAATAAGTAAAAAAAAAAAAAATTTAACTTTTTATTTTATACTGGGAAGCAATGCAATTTTCGAGTAAAGCCATAGCTCGTCTCTCATTTCTTTGAATAAATTACTGAATCGGGTTAGCCAGTGCCAGCTGGAGATGCCACTAAGTGACATGACTGAAAGTAGAGCTGAAATGGAGCAACCCTGTGTGTCTAACCACACACACAAAACTATCAGTATAATCATCTTCAAAAAGGAAATAAACCTTTTTAAAGTCACCTTCAATATGAGATATAAGCCTAAAACTCCTCTGGGATGTGGCTACCCAGGAAACAGGCTGCAGGGCTTTGACAGGGCTTCAAGAGCCACGGAAAACCCACCCCATACGTACCAACGGCAAGCAGAGAAGAAGAAGAGCTGGGGGCTAGCTGATGATACGACTAATTGACTGCAAGGAGGGGAACTCCTCGCTCTCCCTGATATGCAGGGTCTTATGGGAGTTGAAGTCTTTGGGGGCTAGCACCTGTCTACAAGTGGGACAGACCTGGCAGTCCAACTCAGCAGCAGCATTAGTGATATTAGTAGGACTCTGCCAGGCATTCTTCTTGTTCTTGTTTTTCCTTCCTCCCCCTCCAGCCCCTGACTGTTTCTCCAGTGCCTTGCAGTCTCCGTGGGCAGTCAGGAGCTCCTGCTGTTTCCCAGTGTCTGGCAACAGCACCAACAGCTCATTGAAGATGCGGTTGAAGTCGTCTCCTAGTAGGTCCTTGCAGCTGCGGTGGTACTGGGCTGCTGATATCACACCCTGTAAACAAAGAACAGCAGGACATTTCAACCTGTGAACCCCTTCTGTTCTGGTCTGAGTTGTTCACAGAAAATAATGAAATGTGCAAAGTGGTGCGGTGAATACCTGTCTGAACTGTGCAGAGTAGTTTTTGAACTGGTTGAACTTTGACTCATCATTGTGGAGGTACTTTCTAATTGACTGGATCAGTGCCAAGTTCCTCTGCTGGTAGTCCTCTGGTACTCTGTAACCTCCCAACAGCTCAGAGGACCTAAAGAAAAAAATAAAAATTACTAAATGATCAATAAATACTCAGGATATTCATTTCAAATAACCTGACAAATGATGCCAAAGCATTTTGTTCATATTATATTTTTGTTTAATCATTTCTCGTTTCTGTAGGGAAACAAATTAGCCTTTATTAAAGCAAATGTAATAAATTACAGATTTTTTGTCATGATCTAGAAGTACCTGCTGATGTAGTCACAATTAAATGACTGAACAGACAGTGAATGACTTAAAACTAAACTAATGTTCACCCGTTCATCTTCACATATGCATCCACTGCAGTCTTGAAACTAGTCTAAAGTTCTAAACCTGGCAAAAACATGTGGAGGGAACTCAAATGGAAAATGGCTTGATATTTCAGAACGAGAACTAGAACTGCAGAGCCCATATAGCTAATCATACACACATATTTTAGCTTTGTCCCCAGTCAAGTGTGTTCTGAGGGAGGTTTTTAAAATGAACATCCCACAAAACAGTGGCAGCACTGGGAGCAATACCTGAAGGTCTGGACAGAAAGGCATAAAAAACTCTTGAATATATTATTCACCACTGCCTTAAAGTTTAACCAGCAGGTGGATGAAACCAGAACCTCCCTCATTTAATACATACATTCTGAAAGTTTAGGATATTTCCCAAATGGGGTGCATCACATTTTTACTAAGGCTTCAGAAAACTGCCTTCACTAAGAGATGGGAACTTATATTACCCATGTTACAGGAATATTTATTAGTGTTGCAAACAAATATATTGTTAATTAAGGTGTTGTCATCCTGCTTCTAAGATTTATAGCTAACAGGCTTATTTTTGGAACTGAGGATTTTTTGTTTGCCATGATTATTATTATTATTATTATTTTATTTTCATCCTATGCTACCAGTAGAGGTTTGTGGGAATACACAACTGAAATAGTACAAAATAATACAAATAATAATAATAATTGAAACGCATTTAAATGTGTACACCGTATTGTACAAAAAAATCTAATAAAAACTATGTAAAAAAAACAAAACCAAATCTAGTCCTGTTTCACATTGTCACTAACATATACAGAAGCACAGTGATTTATCCCTACATAGCTGATGACCTCTGCTATGAGGCACTAAAAACAAGGGACGATGCAACAAGAGTAACACGAACTTAATCAGTTTGTGATAATGTGACCATCTTAAAAATGTGACCCATGACTGAAAAATTCTGTTTTAAACAAACAGATGCATGCATATAATTAGAGAAAAGCTCACATGTTCATCCCAGAAGGCGGAGGTTCCACTACATTGCTGTTGAGAGGGATCCCGGTGAAGCCTGGTGGAGGCTTTGTGGCAGAGCCCCCCAGGCCGGGTGGAGGTGGGGGCACGGTGGTGGCTGGAGAAGGAGCCGAGGTCTTCATTGGGAAAGAAGTCTTGAAGCCTGAAACATATGAGTAATGATTACATAGATCACGTCAATAAACTGAATGCTTCTCTACTCAGTTCCTGTATGGCAACTCATTCCCATAGAAACTTTCAACAGACTTTACACGTCACATACAGTTTACCTGAGAGGCTTTAATAAGCCAGCAAGGGCTTGGGGTAATATCCCTGAATGCCTCCACTCCTTAACTCGGCAGCTATGATGTCATGACATGAGGCACCCCCAGGTCATGACCTTTTATTTGCATTTGATCTGAAGGCAATCGGACAAATCGCTCCATAGATATGAACAAGAGTGTTTAGTGACTTTAAACTTTTGAGTGGCCCCTTTGTGGGCAATCTAGAAATAATAAATCATCCAAAGCAATTTCCCAATTGTGGGATCAATAAAACACTTCTACTCTAAAATGTAATCAGTTCTTCCTCTCCGAGATATTGATATGGAAAACACAAAATTTCTAAACCAAATATGTTTCAAGTTATCGCATTAACATGAAGGATACTTGCAGGATATATAACATAATATCCCTGAAGGTCCATTCTAGGATATAACAAAACTACCCTACTCGGATTAACATTAGACCGACTGTTAACAAAAGCTAACACGTCCACATTGGCAAATTCCCCAAATCATCACAAAGCTTTTCATGATGCAATTCTGAATACTGGTGTCTACAAACTACAGCAAATTTCAAATGTTTTCATTGGAAGGTCATAGTTTACATCATCACTATGACAGCTGTGATGAAGCAATAAAATTACAATAATAAGAAACAGGATATTACTATTGACGCAAATCACACTACATAGATGCACAGTACAGAAGTAAAATTAACATCCTTCTATGGCAATACTTTGAGGACTGGTCAAACAAACAAAAAAAATACTAGATTGGGCCAATGTTATTCTGCTGTTACGCACCTGGTGGTGGGTTCTTGGTCATGAGGGCAGGAAACTCTTCCTCCTGTTCAAAAGGAGGATCTGTGTTTTCAACAACAGCTTTCTTGCTAATGGATGGTGAATTCTCAGAGTAGCCATTAGCTAATCCACTACTAGAGGCTGCGGTCACAAGACCTGACAGAGGTTTGTTCCAAGTTTTCTCAGGAACATTCTCCTTCTGTGCTGTCGTTTCCACTGGAATAGTATTCGCGATTTGTGCCGTATCCGTCACTGAAGATACAAATGTGGAAGAAGGAGTTGTGTTCTTCTGCTGTTTTTTCTTCTTGCTGGCTTTAGAGGTAAGGAGGTCAGTGTTGATGGTCGGGTTTATCGGGGGTGTGGGTGTAATGGATGATTTACTGCCACTTCCTTTAACAGTAAGGAGAGAGGAGATATCCAACATGGTTGGCACGGAGCGGAACTCCTGTTGCGTCAGTCCTCCGCCGTCATCGTCTGATGAAGGAGGAGACCGGGTTGGTGCAGATTTCCCATTCTCTCCCACTTTCTTTTTTCTCCTGGAGGATGATGAGATTGAGGAGGAGAGGAGTTGAGGGACTGATGATGAAGAAGATGAGAGGGGAGGGGTAGATCTGGAGGGAGCTGGTGGATTGGGGTTGGGTTTAGCTGCAGCAGTATGGCTGGTCCAAGCAGAGTTTGTGCCTGCTGTAGGTTTGAGGGGGCGGACTTTGGAAACAAGAGCAGGGAAATCCTCCTCCTGGAAAGAGGAGTTTTTCTTGGGTTGGGCAGAGTAAGCTGGGGTCATAGGGGTTGAAACTGTAGCAACTGTCAGACTGGGAAAGTCATCTTCCTTCAGAGTACCGTGGGCTGCTGCTCCCATGGCAGGAACTGGCTTTACACTGGAGGGACACATGCCACAAACATAAATCAAATTGCAGACATCACAGTGAATTATGTTTTCTGTTCGTAGTGTTACCTGGGTGCAGAGGCAATGGCTCCCAATGCTGGAAAGTCATCTTCTTCCCCTGGACTTGTGCTCTTCATGGTTCTTACTGTTTAAGATGATAAACAAAGCAGCACCAACTCAGTTTAATGTCACACTATTAATACTGCATCTGCAGTCTTCCAAAAACCCTGTAGCTAAATTACTAACACGATATGTAACAACAGTTTTACAGTTGCATAACTTTGCTTTAAGCAACTTGAAGTGGAATTTGGGTTTGTCAATCCCCTTGCAATGAACACAGGAAACACACAGAGGTAAAGACCAAAAACAGTTTTGTGGGCCTCTGAAGTTATGTGCTTTAACTAAAGTGTTAGACACATTTTGTCATGTTAGGGTTTTCTTATTTCCAGTCACACTGATCATGGTACATACCTTTTAGTCAAGTGTTCAGGTTTTAAGATTAATTAGTAAAGATTCCATGTGCAAGATTTAATACATTTAGTATATGACAGATGACTGAAGAACACTGACCAAACACTATAACCAGCTCCTCTTTGAAATGTCTTATGTACTATGACAGCTCCCTCAAAGAAAAAACACACTATGGCCCATAAATGGACCAGTTATGAGCCATGTTTTTGTTTTGTTATTGGATGGAGGCCGCAGACAACATGAAGCTTAAATGCTCATTTACCTTTTCCCAACCTTGTTATTCTTTGCCAACTTTCATTTGATGGGGTACCACATTTGTCCTGATCAATTATATATTATACATATGTATAATAAGTCTAATTCAACGGTCATAGTTTTTGTATGAAATGTATGGTGTGGCAGCGAGCATTTTGTAGTGGAAATATTCAAAGTTAATTCCACAGTAGCTGTGTAAGTATAATGTTTCTCTGATACAAATAATTACTAATCCAGAGAACTGCACATACTTCCTACATTTATCCTCTTGACAAGACTTCACAGACACCTGAGCATCAAGTGAAGTTTGTCCTCACATGGACATGGACATTAGTTTTTTTTCTCAACTGATTTGGGCCAGTGCAAATAAACTGTAGGCACTAAAGTACAATAAAATCATACATACAAAAAACAGAAGAAAGTATCTGAGAAGCTCAGTTTCTCCATTTACCTGGAGGTTTACTGGACATTGGTCCTGCCCTGTGTCTGGCCTCTTCTGGTTCTGCTCTCTCGGTTCTCTCTTCCCGGCAGTGTTTGGGAGCACTTCTCTCCTGCACTGCTCCTCTCTCCTCTTGTCTACGCATGGCCATAGATGCTCTCATTGCAGCAGCCACATCCCTGTCCTCTTCCTCTCTGTTTTCACATAAAAGCATCCAAAAACATCAGAACCAAACATCCCCACCCCCCCGTCAAGCAGTGATTTCAGAATTATTTGTTGAATAGACAGCAATAAAATCCTGCCCTTTAAATCCCATCATCATTTATACCTACCGGGAATACCTCCAGCTCTTCTGCCCTCCCTGAGGCCTCCCTCTTCCTCCCCGATTCTGACGTACCTCCTCATAGTCTTCACCCGTTACCATACCTGTGGACACAATAAATTTTTCACTTTCCTGTATCCAAGCTACGAAGAGCACAGTTAAAGACGAGGTTGACAGACATCTTCCACCACCTTCATTTCTCCTCTGTTGTCTTGGGGCATAGTTGAACTGCAGATCGATGTGGCGGTTTTGACGAGCCTCTGCTCTGTTTTTGCTGTGTGCTGCAGCCTTGTGAGCTTTGTAGTCGATCTCAGTGCGGAATGCATGAGTAAACTGTTCTGTGGCACAGCGGCCTTCCTCGCACAAATAGTGACTTTCTCTGAAGTGCTCACTCAGGTATTTGTAATCACTGTGGATGACAAAGTGAAACAGATTTTTAACAAAATAAGTAGTATTTTTGTGGGCAGGACCAAAACCAATGATGACTGACTATTAGCAGAAGTGAAACCGAAGCCTATAACCAAACAAGAGATATGGTAGAGCCAACCTGTAATATTCCTGGGATCCATCTGCATCACAGAAATGGCAGAAGTAGTGGTCTCTGCGCAAGTGTTTAAGTAGCTCATCATTGTCAAGGTAACGTTCATCACAGAATTTGCAGAGTGGGTGTCCTCTGTGACTGGTGTCGTCTGGGTCTCCATGTGCTCTGTGACGTGCCAGTTCCTTTCGGTTATACCACTTTCGCTCATGTGAGAAGATCTGACACAAAAAAAGATAAAGACCTTTAACTAGAGCCCTGCACTCTTGTGGGAGTCCTGTGGGACCCAATGCAAAGCAGCCCGGCACGGGACAAATTTTGAAAGCTCACTGCGGAGTGCCCAATGCAGGAGCGAGCAGGAGCAGTGAAAAGCTGCAGTCCCACAAACTAAAATCATGCTTAAAATAAAAGTTATAAATTGGTCATTTTTACTATCATATATACGTGTGACGGGCGAGGTCCCGCAAGGGGTTAGGGTTAGGACCCCACCCGTTTACTTGTCATTGGTTTCACGCTCTCTTGAACTTGCTCTTCAAAGTTATTTTCAACTTTGCCTTAAGGTACTCGTTGACCAGGGCTACCCAATCCTGGTCCTCGAGGGTCGCTGTCCTGCGTGTTTTAGATGTATCCCTCATCTACCACACCTCTTTCAAATGATCAGCCTGTCATCAAGCTCTGCAGAAGACTCATAATGACCATCAGGTGTACGGAAAGAGGGAAACATCTAAAACATACAGGACACAGTGGCCCTAGAGGACCGGGATTGGGTACCCCTATTGTTGACTATGGGTCTCATGTGGTATTTAGCATTAGATGGAGTTTACCACCTGCTTTGACCTGCATTCCCAAACTTCCCGACACTGAGAAGACTGAATCACGAGGACCGTTACTGGCCTCACACCGTCCACAGGCTGAGCCTCGATCAGAATGACTCAGGACCCCCAGTGACATGGGACAAGCGGTCTTCCGCACGCCACATTTCAACTCCCGTCTGAATCCTGCAGAATTTGTGGGCAAGAGCGGGACAAAATATGGCAGGTGCGGGCAGGACTGAAAATCCTAAATCTTTGCGGGAGGGGTCTGGAAATAGTGTTCTGCGCAGACCTCTACATTTAACCTTTTTTTTTTTCATCCTAATATTGTTTGAAAAGGTACCAGGTTAAATGGTTCTACTCCTGCATAAAATTATTCATCAAGATTTTCACTACACCGCTTAAATAAAAAACAATAAAATAAAAAAATCGAGCTATGTAAAATATTTAGCCCTTGTGCGGTCCTTCGTAAATGGCACACTGGCTGTGTCCTACAATTGGGTCTTAAAGAGCCAGATTCCAAAGTTCAGTTCCATAGACTCATCGCCCCACCCCCCAAGGATATTTTACTGTTTTCAGTAGTAAGGAATGGCACCATACAGTACGTATAAAAAGGTAAATTTTTTAGCCATCGGGTCACTTAGACCCGAAGGACCGCACAAGGGTTAAAATGAAAAAGACTTATGTAAATGTGTGAAAACTAACACTACATTAGATGAAGTAAAACATTTAGACCAAAAATTCAGATCAAAACAAAAATTGTACTTTATTTATAACATGATTTGAAAAACAAAATCAGTGTGCCAACTGTGAAGCGACCAAAAATTTAACTGTACAGTGTCTTGAAATGACAAGTTCTATATTCTACGGTCAACAACTGCATGTGAATGCATCAATGCTGCTACGATGGTAGAAAATCTTACCATCAATGCCACTGTTTTATTACTAATGATTTATTATTAATCACATATGTGCACATTTAAATATATGACACAGTACCTGTAAAAAGTATTTTGTGTCATGTCAAAAACATGTCACAGGTTCAAGTAGACTTTCAGCCAAGTTGTTCAAGACAGCAGAACATATATAACTGGTTTGGCAAAAGTTGAATGCATGTGAAAAACGCTACTATTGGAATGAGCTGCAAGCACTACGTCTGTGGTATTACAGTAGCAGTAATTTAAAATTACATCCTTGAACACTAAGTGACCTGCCTCTGGACAGAGTGTAGTCCATACCTTCAAATGTTTTGTGCAGAGTTTGCAACAGAAAAGCTCATGCTGCTTTCTCATGTGCTGCTCAAGCTCCTCAAACCTGGAGAAGATCTTAGGTTCGGAACAGCGGAGGCACTCAGGCAACAGAAGATGCCTGTAAAGCACACACAAACAGAAAAGTAAGACAAAAAAAAAATTGGCCACAAAAAACAGACGTAGTTAAATACATTTTAAAAATCCAAAAAAGTGACAAATGCAGTGCAAAATCAGGATAAAAATTCTGACCATTACACACAAAAGTTCAAACACATTTGACATTTGGAAAAAAATCCCAATGATGTTGAGCTGTCCTTCAGGTGGGTGACAGTTCTACTGGGAGTCTGTTGTCACAGTCTACAATCATCAAGAACAGGAAATAAACTGAAGCAGTACCTGTACTGGGCATAGGTTCTCTCATCACAAAAATAGATGTCATGCTTCTTCTCACAGGGGAACTGCTGGTAGGGAAGAGCTGAGAAGGCCTCTAGCTTTTTCACAAAGATCACCTAAGGATGAAATTACAGGAAATGCTGAACACTCCAAACACTCTTTATGACAAGATTAAAAGAAACGAATGTGAAAGACTTTCAGAGGCACCGCGATGTATCTGAAACTTTGTATACCTGTTGTTAACAAGAGTTGAATATTTATGCTCATGCCTTTGCCACACCAATATTTTGCTGTGTGGCAAAAGATTAGTGTATGCATTATGGAAACAGTCATATCACAAGCAAAATCCGTCAAATTACAGCACCAACAGTCTATATTTGTTAACAGTCAGTGCTGAAGGGAGTGGTATATATAGAGGCCTTCAGTGGCATGACACTGCCCAGCTAAGCTGACATGTTGGTTAAAGTCCATTTAAGCCATCTAACAACGACTGGGGTGCCTGACAAACACAAACACACATAATTAAAAGCGCTTACAGACAAAACAACCAAAGTGATCACATGTAATTAATAGAGGCCGGTAAATCATGTAACTAATGTGATGGTAATCATTGGTGAACTTGACAGCTCACATGTTTCAGACATGTACGTACAGGGAGCTTTATCACAAGCTCACTCACATAGATAAACAAAATAGTCGAGTAAAGGTCACACAAGTGTCTTGTAGTTTGTTAGCCAACACTGTCTTAGGTAGAGCCGACAACACTAAGCTATGCTAACAGAAGGCTAGCTTAGCTAACTTAGCTTAAGGCTAGCTAATGGCGGCTAAGTGGAAGAAAAGTGTCCTGAGCTGTTGACAGACTTTGTAGATTTGTATATATTTGTTATCTTTATTCAAAGTGACACAAGTAGGAAATAGAACAGACACATTTGGCATGACACATTTCCAACAATAAACCCATATGGGCGATGAGGCCTAGTTAGCAACGCCAGGCGCCTACACCGAGGCACAGTAGCTGAGGATTCCGTACCTTGTCGAGCTCCTCCCGACAGACGGCACAGTACTTCTGCTCGCACAGGACCCTCATCTTGGTAGAACAGCGGTAGCACACCGGGTGGTCGCATTTTCCCAAGGCGAAGATGTCGACGTCTTGGCAGCACAGGACGCAGTGCTTCTCGGTTTCTTTTGTGACTGTAGTATCCATTGTAGTATAAAAGGCACAGGTCTCTGTTATTAGGCAGCCACAACGTTCAAGTGCTTACGTAATTGTGAAAGTCGGAGTCACTGCCGCGTCTAGTAACTCTGCGAATCGCGATTTGTATAACATGAGGATGGACCAATCCCACAGTAGATGCACACCACTCACACGTGTATCGGTCATTGCTGGCAATCAGGACTTTTCCACGTGTGGACCATGGTGGCTGCCAGTGTCAGTACTGCTGAGGTGTGACACACTTTGTTTGGCACATTGTGACATGCCTAAAAAATGAATGCTTACGAATTGTAACATTGTACTAATAAAACATAAAGTCATCTAATGCAGTGGTTCATCTTTTTCTAGGGTGGGAGACATAGTTTTAAAATATGCATAAGTGTCAGAAACATTCCTGCATTAAAATATTACTTAAGCCATAAAGACCCAATGTGACTTCAGTGGCAGTTCCCAAATAAATTTGGGGAATTTAGTTTTCAGTGAACATGGCATTTTTCTATATTTAATTTACTTATTATGTAGATGTTCATACACGCTCATAATAAGGTTAAGGGTTGTTATATCAGAAACAAAGAAAATTGAATGAATGAATAAAAGGGGACTTTTTCCACAAATATATAAATAACTGAACAATGAAACAAGTGTGTCCATCCACTGTTATTTATCCAACTCCATGGGTTTTACAAGTGAATACCTTTTAATATTTTCTGAGTATATTAGTAGTATGATTTTGTATCTTGCTATATAGATATAATAATAGGTCTATGCTTTTTTGGTGGCATTTCTCGGTGAAGAAATGTGATATGATAAGAAAAAAAACCCACAACAAAACCTGACTTTTGGTAGTTCCAAAATATGTAGATACATAGCATAATCTTTCAATAAGAATATGTAAACTTAGATTCACTTCTGAATTAAAAGAATATTTCCCTCTGTAACGTAATGAAGTACACAATTAAATTAGTAGAAATTGTACGTAGTAGCTCTAATTTGTTTTTAGATACAAAGTCCTACTCAAATACGTCTAATTTATCCTTTTTCTTGTGGTCAGTTGAACTCTTATGTACTTATTTTGTGTTATGAAACAGATCTGAACATACCCAAAATGTCATCATAGCATGATTTAAGGCTGGATGTAATTCATCTTCTTCAAGTGTAAAGAAAACATTGTCTTTGGTGCTTATTTTTTAGACACATTTTTATCTATTATTGGTATTTTTGGTGACATTTGCAGGCAAAAACCTGGTATGCAGACTGCTATGAAATAGACTGATTAGTCTGATTAGTTTATACCACCCACCTCTCTCAAACAGAGCTCAGCTGATCACTCACATACCAGTAAATGTGTGGGTCAAAAGTTAAAGGTCACAGAATGAAATTGCACTTTCAATTTCATTGTACTTGTACAATGACAATATATTCTATTCTATTCATTTCAACCCCCTATGGAGTGTTCTATGCAGGAATAGTACAGTACTGTGGTGATTCTCTTCATAATATGTTGTATTTTTAAAAAATAAAATAGAACTATATATATATATATATATATATATATATATATATATATACACATGTATATAAAACAAAAACATTCACATAGAGTGAGTTTGACTGAGATGAGTACCAGGCATCAGTCAGCACCTTTTTTGTATGTCATTTAAACAATGTGAAATATGTTTACTAGAATGGCACATTAGGTCATTCCATTCTTGTACCTACAAAATCACTCAGAATGCAGACTCCACCAAGGCAGATCAGCCCTCCCCCCCGAAAGTCATGCCCCCCCCCCCCCCCCCACACACACACACACACACTGATTACCACCAAACTTTTATCACTTGTTCCTTGTGTCAGTATCATCATTTCCTTAAAATGACAGACAAATCTATCTGTAACTTTTTGAGTTATGTTAATAATTAACCAACAAACCAACCAACCCACAAACAAACACATAAAAGCTGGTGGAAACATAAAATAACAGAATATCTGCAGATCTTGGATTTTAGAGAATTTTCAAACTTCTACACTTTAAGTACAATCAAGGAGTGTAAAAGTGTAGTGTGTAGGAAAACTTAAGTTCATAGTCTTTATTTGGTGGTGTATTCGCTGTGTGAGACCATTAAAGATGTACTGTTTTCATGAACAGTCAGAGATATCAAAGACATGTAAGTCAACTGGACAGTGAGAAATGCATACAACAGTCACTCAGTGCAGGTGTCCACGTTTATGAAGTGTTTCTCTAGTTAACGATTCTTGTAGTGGGTGTTTTTCAGACCCATGACTCTGAAGGTGCAGCTGGCAATCTTCTCATAGAGAAGGAACATGAGGGCAGCGGTCAACACTGTCTGCAGCAGCTTGGCTTCCAGGCCTTTGAAAAGACCCAACATACCAAACCTCCTACAGCAGAAACAAGCATTGACATGAGAAAAGGACCAAGATGTACTGATATTATGTTATTTTGCACTTTATAAATCCTGTGTAAAAACCAAAAAAATTTATTTGTCATATGTGTATACTCACCTCGCTCTATTGACAAGCAGACACTTGATAGTCCTTAGACTGGACAGTAGTTTGGACTTGTCTGTTGACTCATTAAACTGACCAAACTGTCATAATACAAAAATCAGAAGTGTCAAAAGCATTCATTACTCAGATAAAAGTATAGATACTAGGGTTTAAAATACTTCAGTAGACATTGAAGTATCAACTAAAAGTGTAAAAGTATGAGTTACAAAACTACTTAAAGTATAAAAGTAAATCTAAAAAGAAAAAAATACCATCAGGACAAAAACTTAGGCAGTGCCACAAGGGCCTATAGTGGAATATAATGTTAAAATGTTAATGCCCATTGAAAATGAATGCATTTTAGTCCAACGTAAATGTACTAGAGAACCATCTATGTGTCATTCTGAAACTTAACATGTGTTTCATGGAACAGAAGATATAATGACTCTTTGAATATAAACATCGTAATGGTGCAAAAAGTCAGTTATAATGGACAGCATATAAACCAATAGTGTATTAGAATGGTACAGGTTTATACTTCTGATCCAACTACAACCAAATTCAATCTATCCAGATGGCACCACAAACCGAAATGAAATAAAAAATAGTAGCACTAAGGAGTACAGATAATGGCGTAAAAATGTAAGGAGTATAAGTAAAAATTCAGTTAAAAAATAACTACTTCATTAAAGTATAGATAACAAAAATTTCTCCTGAAGCAAGGTGACAAAAAATCTGTACTTCATTACTTGACATAACTGAAAAAATTATATTAAAAATTATAAATTATTTATTGACCTCCCATAATTACTCTTGTTTTAGTAGCAGCTCAGTATTTTTCAGACAACATGCAATATTTTCCGTAAAAGTATGAACAAATATCAAAGAAATCAACTATTCTGCAATATTTTGTGCATTTAACACAAGACCTACAGAAATCTAAAGAAAACTTACCCTAAGAATGGACTGTATTGTCTGCAGTGGGTATGTAACAGTGGTGGCCACAGCTTTGGCCACAGCACCGATGATAAAAGCTTCAAGAGATGACAGCTTGAAAACAGAAACATGGAAAATTTGCAATTTGTGCAATAATTACCATTAGACTTCTGTTGGTAAAGTGTCCCGGCCTTTTCTATTGCACTTTTAGATGGACAAGAGGAGACTGGAGTCTTTCTGGGAAATTCTCAAATGAACAAATGTCAAATGTTCATGGTGTGAAATCATGCAGGCACACATGCTCGGTCATACTGTCTGGTTATGTCAGTGTCACTTTTCCCTCTCTTCTGTGCTCATGTCCAGAGAAATCATGTGAACAGAATTACCAAGTCTATGGATATTAAGAGTTTACTCATCCAGATAACAGGATGACTAAAGAAACCCTTGATCACACTTCACCGATTAATTAATGAATTAAAAGTGTTTAATTATGTGTCTGTAACATATTATACGACTTATTATCTAAATGTCAATTTCACAAGTTAACACATTTTTCATGCTTCATCAGCTACAGAAAAAATAGAGGAATCTGTAAATAGTGGCTGTGATATGTCTTATATTCAAATATAACTATTCTATTTAGTGTTAGATGTTACCTCCCTAGGAACTCCTCTCTTTAGCTGTCTTTTAAGACCCTCATAAATCATGAATTGGATGGCAGGATTCATCACGAGTAGCAGAGATGGAAAGGTCCCATTCCACAGAGCTCCCACACCTTCATCACGGATGATTTGAACAAATGCATCTATGAAAGCAACAGAGAAAATAGAAAGATGGCAGTGTCTATCTCAGCACTGCACACCAGTAAATGTCTAGTATGCCTTTATAAGTATATTGTATGTGGTGAATAAGTACTGACAGATTTAGTTTTAATAATGACTATTTACCCAGAATGCCAGAGTAGTTGGTGGGTCGTATGTCTGCATTACGAAACTTGGAACCCTGAAGCTTCAGCCTGGTGTTGACCACCCACAAAGGAGTAGTGAGTAAAACATTTACAACACCTAAAAAATAAGGAAGAAAAGGGAAGTTAAGTGACTGACAAGTACAAAACAGAAACTCATAATTATTCATTTCTATATTCACATATCGTTTAGTATAACCTTTCTACAGTCCTTGAGAAAGTTAAATGTGAACTATAAATACAAATTAGTCAAAAGAGAGACTGATACCAAATGAGAGAAGAGTGTAAAACACACAAGAGCTAGGAAAGATCAAAGGTTGAGCTGTTTGGTCATGCAGAAATAAAGACCTGGAATCCAACTGAAAATTGGATTAGACATAATCTCAGTGCATCTACATAAGAAAAAACCAAGCCTTTTAGACAATGGAGGGTGACCATTTCACCTGCAGTAATGCCTATGATTAAGTCAGAGCCAGGTGTTGACTTCTGCCCCTTCAGCCAGCTGGACTTCAGAGTGTGGAAGCAGTAGAAGTAGACAAAGTTGGAGCAGCACAGGCTGCAGATGACAGGGAACCAACCTCTGTAAGGAGACAAACTAAAGAGAGACAAAAAAATCAACATAACAATGCATAAGACACTAGCAGATGTGTCTGTAAGACATGAACTGAATTACTGTGCCCAGGTAAGTGTAGTATACATATAATAACACAAGTTTTATGTTTGCCACATATTAAATAAAATATCTGATTTACTAAAGTGATTTACTCACAGTCCTTCCTCTTTTATAATTTCTGCTAGAATGGCTGGAGTAGATTTGGCCTTCCTGTTATCATCAACTGAGTACAAGCAAGATATGGGTGTTACAAATAAGAACATTATATCAGTTAATACTTAGTCCTCTAAGATCAGAGCATTTATCACCTTGAAGTCTCAGTCTGGCAGTGTCAAGTGGGAAGAACACAGTCATCGCAGTCACACTTCCCTAAAAAAAGGCTACAGTCAGTACACAGTAGAAACTCCATTGCAAAGACTCCATCAGACAATTATGAACCAAAACCAGATCGTTTAGGTCATTCAAGTGTCACTGTAGAAAAGAAATCCTGACATATTATTTGATGCGGTGAGTTACATTTTGTTCTAGCTGCGGATGAATTAAATCCTTTAGAGATTTACGCACATTGGGTGATTTAATGCAGCATCTGTGCAGTCCCGTCACATCCAAAATAGTTTAATAGGAACATTAAAAAAAAAAAAAAAAAAAAAACAGAAATGAAAATGTTTAGCTCACCATCGCTCCAGACACAGCGTGGACCAAACTCTCATATGAGAACACCTCAGAGCTCATTGTCACCAAGGTTTTTATTCCTTTTTTCTTCCAATCTTTTAGTCGTGTTTAATAAATGTAACGGGTGCTTTTCCCAGTCTTCTTTGTAAATGAAACTGCTGTTACAGCCTCACTGTTTTGATGCCTCGCTTCCGCCTACGTCACTCACGTAAAACAATGGGTTATTCTGGGTAATGAAGTCCGAGTCATACTAAGATACAAAACGTCTACTTTTTCGACACAATTATGGAAAATGATCAAAACTTCAAATTATTGAATAACTATTTTATTGACACTGTTTACTTAATTGGACAAAATCCTTAAGTATAGCAGGTTACATAATATATTTTACATGGATTTCTTCAAGTATGTCAGAGACATCCAACAAATTGTGAACAATCTGTTTCAACAGACAAAACACAGATCAAATGCTTTTCAAGTCAGGGGCAGACATGTCACAGCTGTTGCACGTAAAACTCAAAATCAACTACTAACCTTAAAATATGTGGGTACAGGTTAATTGAGATAACCAGGTAATTAGACAGCCCATATTGATTACTTATTGAGTTATTACAATACAATCAACCTTCATTTCCTATCATCAGCTTCAGTGGAAAAGCTTAGTGAACAGCAATAAGTCAGAACTTGTCCGGGGCAGTGGCATTTGTGTGTAGTTACTCGAACTTCCGCATGGTGTCTACATGTGTTAGTATATTATTACTGTATTATAGCTTCAAGATGCTTCCATACTGCAATGTAAGAATTTAAGTGTCTGTACAAGTCATCTCTTTTTTTTTTAAATTTCCCAAGCATAATGGATAAATACATACGCATGAGTTATTATGGCTTTTTTTTTATTATATGGTCCCATGAAGAGGTAGATTTTATGCATGAATGTGGTTGTTATAGTAATTTGGGTTGATCTAGATTAGTACAATGATCATATTTAGCTTCATTGGAGGTGTTAATGATTTGTAACATCAGAAATACAGACTTTCCTTTTATAGACCATGCTCATTAATGAAATTCACAAAACTGTTCATGAAAATTAAGGCCCCACAATTTCAAGTTTAAGTCTATTTAATGACTTTTAAGGCTCAATAGATTTTTTAAGACTAGCACACATCCTGCTTCCAATTCATTCAGTGCAGGTGATAAGCACACATGCTTAACATGACGTAATAGGTAAACATCCAAAATAAATAAATAAAAAATAGCAATAAAAATATCCTTAGAAGTCCCCATTAATCTCCAGCCCATTGGCTCAGCCATTCCTGACACTGCCTCCTCTGCTCCTCAGTCTCCTCAGATCTCTCCTTCTTGTTCGCCTTCCTTCTTTCCTCCTCTCTTCTTGCTTTCTCTTTCGCTTCCTCTTTGACCTTCCTCTCCTCCTCCAGTCTGGACTCCAGCAGAACCTCTACAGTGTCTTTAAGTGATTGCAATGAGCGCTGTGGGAGCCACTTGGGATCTACTGTGGGAACAAAAGGGTCTTCAGCTGAGACGAGTAGAGGCTGGGGTTCCAGAGGAATGTGGAGCAGATGGGCATGCAGCATCATGCGGTACGGCGAGTCATCTGCTCCTGAGCTGTAAGTGTAGTCCCCAACGATGGGATGACCAATGGCACTGCAGTGGACTCTTAACTGATGGGTCCGACCTGTGGAAAAAGAAAAACCTTTTCATGGCAGGAATTACAATTTCAAAATGTCTTTAAACCTTTAGAAAGAGGGTGGTGTACTCAATTTATTTAGTTAACCAAGTATTTACTATATTGTAATTTATATGTGCAAGTGTCAAAACACATTAAAGCAAATCAAAGCAAAAAAAAAAACAGAGATAGATGATGTGTCCTTTACTTGACTTTATTTTGTTATCTTGCTGTTTTTCCCTCTCAGTTGAACCACTGTGTTTAGGGAAACCAAATTAGTTGTTAAAAGAGTTATTATATTGATTTTTTTTTTCCTTTTTTACTGACATTTTTATTTTTATTAAACATTTTAGTTTGTGATTCCATTCAGATTCAGTTATTTTTAGAGGTGCACATAAAGATTTATTTTTATGAATGGACAAATATTAAATTATTCTAAGTGTCAGTTTCAGTTATTCAGTTATGAGAAAAGCCTTGATTTGTTGAACCTGAAATATGGATGAAAGACATCAATATTAAATATAATTTTTACTTAGAGTCTTATCTTACAATAATCTGTTCATTTATTGCCTAACATGAACTGCAAATTTGTTGATTTTACGAGCCACTCTGTCAACTTTTACTTTGTATAGCATCCTTGAATCCCTTTATGTTGATGCCATTTTGTGTGATTACCTGTGAGTGGCTGCAGTAGCACCTTAGTCACAGGGTCTCCATCATACAACCCGTACTCTAATACTGTCAGCTCAGTCCGGCAAGGCTTTGGGTTCTCACAACCTGAAGAGAGAAGATAAGCAACAAGAATTACATATATTAATTAGTGTTTCTTTTATAATGGAATCAAAAAGTGAAAAATAGGAAATAGAACTGTAGTAGATGGTGAAACATGCTTATAAATGTACCTTCTGTTCCTTCAACACACATCATGTGTGTTTTGCCCTCTGTGGAGTTTTTCCCAATGGAGAAGTCCAGTGTTTGTGGTTGTTCCTCTACCCAGCCACGTAACTACAGAGAGAAAAAAAATAGAAGCTGATACTTTTCCCTTAGAATTATTATTACTCAGGAATAATCTTCAATTTCAAATAAAACTTTGAATGAAGCTAAAAATCTCAGCTTAAAATAAAGGTAAAAATAAAAGTTGCATGACAAAAAACTTGAAAAATTCACCTACATGTCAATGTTGAGAGGCGTCAGTGATCAAAGCACCAGCTTTCATAGTTGTGAATAACTCTTTATATCCTTAGCTACCACCACCCTTAAATGTTGTGTAACATAAACTAAACAATTTCACTTTCTTCAGCTTACTGGCATTTTTTAGATGGACTTGCAAGTTTGAGTGATACTGTTTATGTTCCTCACCAGAGCAAGGTAGGCTTTGGTGACGGTGCGGTCTTTGAAGCAGCGATAAGCCTGGCCAGCAGCAGCCTTATTGAGAGCCACACAAAGCGCCCCACTGGTGGAAAAATCCAGCTGATGGCAGAACCTAGTTGGAGGAGAGAAACAAAAAGACAAAATTACTCTTGATTAAAAAATAAATAAATCACAGTCATCACAAAATCTTACACCAGTCACCAAACAATTACACGTGACTACGCTGTCCTGTGAATGAGTAAAAAAAAACAAACACAATAAAGATAAAAAATTTCCACATAGCAGGGAGATATGACACCCCATCAACTGCTTCATGACAAGATTCTTCCATTCATTCTTGAGTTGATGTGAATTTATAGCTGACCTGAATCCATAGTAGGTGCTGGGATCTGCCAGCTCGGGGAAATGGTGTCGAAGTTGTGCCTGTACAGTAAGTTTTTCGTACCACATCTTACTGTCAATGCGAATGTCCCAGTGTTTGTCTATCACGATGTAGTCATCACTTTGGTACAGAACACGAAGGCTCTCCAGATTGGCAGGCTCTGTGGTCATCACCTGTTCTGACATATTTCAAACAGCCCTGCGGAAATAAGACGTTTTCATATTTCACATTTTTTTGTGAATACATTGTGGTGTAGACTTAATATTGGCAGTCATTTCTTGAAATCCGTGATGAAAATATAAAGGCTGCAAAACAAAAAGCTGACTGTTATATGTTTAAACAAATCCAAATGTATAATAACTTGTTAAGTCGCAGAGTTTTTCCTCTTATAAATACGCTCACTTATATTCAAATATGTCAACAAACGTGTCTTCTAAATACAGGTAGTAATAGTTTGGTTTAGAAGTTACATGTGTTCATCTCATTCCGGATTGATTAGCACGTTTGCTCTGCTACCTACAATGTGCTAACTAGCTAGCTGTTAAACTATCTTTCGGAGTCATAATTCTGAGACTATGTGGGCGTGTGCCTGGAATAACTTTACGAACCGAGGTGTGATTATTTATTTCTGTAACATACCATAGGAAGGTGAATATCTCCATGAAATCACACGGATGTAAACAAACCACAAGTGGTGCCAGAGAACGCGCAGGGCTGCAGCTTCTTCTTCTTTTGTTTAATAACGTGTAGTGCACTGTGAAGAGCAACAGCACCACCTACTGGTCAAAAGAGTCACAGCCTCCAATTGGATCAAGTGAATTAGGTCTTTATCGCGGACCACGGCGGGCGCAAGTGCCACAATCAGTCTCATATGTTCTGAAATGGGTTGGACCACTAAAACAATAATGGTGAAAAAATAAGTTATGTTGATGTTTGCATCTACAAAGTTTCCTTAAAAATCGGAATAACATAAAACACTTGAAATGTCTTAAAAATACCAAATGCACTTCTAACAATACTATTCTACCTCAGTTCATCATTTACACAAGTGCATTACAACTTACATTACAATTACAAATACACAAAGCATTTAGTAAGAGGGAGAATATTGCTAAAATTGCTCTTCTCTTATGACATTTCAGGCTGTTTATATATATATATATATATATATATATATATATATATATATATATATATATATATATATATATATATATATATATATATATATATATATATATATATATATATATATATATATATATATATATATATATATATATATATATATATATATATATATATATATATATATATATATATATATATATATATATATATATAATTTTAGCTTATTCATATTTTTTAAGAAAGGAAATGAGATAAATGTTTTAATGTCATTTTTTTCTCTGTCACTAAAACAGGAGAACAAGTGTGTTTTTTTTGGTCTGACTCACTTGAGATCATACTGGTCTGTATGTGGAACCTAGTTACTTTACACCTC
This sequence comes from Siphamia tubifer, assembly GCA_020466265.1. Lineage (NCBI taxonomy): Eukaryota > Metazoa > Chordata > Actinopteri > Kurtiformes > Apogonidae > Siphamia > Siphamia tubifer. The sequence goes on from CM035790.1 coordinate 16,916,624, forward strand.
TGGAGAAAACCCATGCAAACCCACGGTTGTTGAATCAAACCCAGAACCTTCTTACTGTGAGGCACAAGTGTTATCCACTGCACCACCATATCATCCTATTTCAAATTATTAAACATTTTAGATCTGAAAATGTTTCCAATTTCCATCAGCTGTTGAAATCTTGGGAGGTAGGTAACCTATAGCCTATTAATAATTCTATCATTACTAGAGTATTAATGCATTATATCTACAGTTCATGTGATGACACACACTTTCTCCATGCTTCATAATCCACAGTGGCCCCTGTAGAATTATCCTGTGACCCCATATTTGCATCACTAACAGCTTTACACCACACCCACATGGCTACAGACCTGACTCCTCATGCAAACTTTGTATAAATGTAACCTGCAGTGCTGGCATTCTTCAGTTTGACATAGGAGATGACTTTCCTTGCATTTGTTTCATCTGTTTCTGCACCGTCAGTAAATACTGTTCCAGGTCACTCACCCATTACTGGTGACATCTATAATCCCTCACCTCAGTTTCACCTTGACATTTTTACCTGAGCGCATGAGTGTTTTACTTAGTGCATCATATTATTTCCTGTCAGTTACAACACAGAGCTCATAGCTTTGTTGTTATTTCACATTGTCATTGAAATGTATGTTTCTTATGTATTTATTTAGTTGGTTGGTTGACTTAAAAATACTGTCAGAAACTGATTTTGTTTTGTGCTGTTTATTTATTCTATCCCTCATTTCGTCCTTGTATTTGTGCAGAGGTTTGCTTTTGATCATTTGGTGATGATCTCCTAACCTTATCATGTTAGTGACAATAGATCTGGAACAACCTATAGTAAACTATTAAAAATGCTCGTGATATTCCCAAGTATTTAAGAGTGTTTTTCAGATTTTAAAAGCAGTATTTTCTCCTCTTTCTGTATCATTCTATCCCTAACAAGTCAACAACAGTGACAAATAAGCATGAAACTATTCTTCATTTCTCTGTGCATGTATTCTCAGGGTCCCACTTGTAATAACACTGGTTTCCAATTGTTTAGACAAAAAAAACCTCAGCCTCACAGATTAAATTTGCTAAATTTTGCAGACTCCGATCATATGAATTGGTAGATAACTGACAAAAGTGCCAGTTAGGTGATGTTCTAATGTATATGATGTAGTGTTCTTACATATATATTAGTTTGTGTACATTTACACAATAGATTTATAAACATTCCACTAGTTTAACCTGAAAAGTGAATGTGTTAAAATGTATAGAATGTGTTTTGAAGCATTTAATTTTCAGAAATTGTTCATTATAACCCAAGACTGGAACATAACCTACAGCCAAAGAACATTTTTGACTTAAGATTTCTTTATTTGAGTGTCAACCAGTGTAATGAATAAACAGATGATGGTTTAGAACAAACCGTGCTGAAGTTAAATCAAGTCCAGACTCTCTTTGTAATCCCTGAACACAGTCAGGTTTGGCCGTGTCAGCTAAGAAGATCAAGAATTATATCATTGTCATTTCATAACCTTATCTCGCCTCAGCATCTGTATGTGTTAATGCACATGTGTAAGTGTGAAAGGTGTTCCTACAGACCATGACTTTACTATTGTATTTCTGGTAATTATTACATAATATCTGAGAGCATGTCTGAGCTGATTGGCAGATTCATATGTTTACCTGTGTATACTAAACTGACACACACAGACACACACACACACACACACACACACACACACACACACACGCACACACACACCATCACTTGTGCATGTGACACTGCGCAATTGCGCTGGTAATCACAAACTTTTCAGTCAGATGACAATGACAGAGGAGAAAAGCAGATGAGATTAACTGATCTGGAAAATACCATGAAGATCTATTATTTGCTGTGGATGTGAATCCTGTGCTTTTGTAATTGATCAGCTCTATTTTTAAACACTCCATCATGATCCAAACTACATTTCAAGAGGAGCCTCAACTTTAACTTTAAACTTTATATCTCTCCGGATTTAATAGTTCCTTGTCCTGATCTTTTTTTTTTTACTTTGGATTTCATCTTTGTACTTTTCTTTAGGAATCAAACTGACACCTTTTTCTTTAATATGAGCTTTGTCTCAAACTGCTCTGTCCTTCAAAGGTGAGTGTACGTACGTATGTGGACAGCAGAAACTGCATTGAATCTTTCCTGTGTTATTTTATCTTCGTTCTGCGCACCATGCCTAAGTCATATCTCCAGGCTCGCTGCGATGAGCCTATCATGACATCAGAATGGGGTATTCCTCTGCTGCTGGCCCTGCTGTTGCTGGCGCTGATCTACGCCTTCATGTACCTGCCCTCCACGGCCCAGAGAGCCCTGCTGGAACAGACGCTCAGCAGCAACAACACCACTGCCATCACCACACCTGGCAAAGAGGAATGAACAAAGTAAGGAAATGTGACAGAGGGATTCATCTGTGAAATGAAGACATGTTTCACAAACATCTCCTGCAGATCCTGTGCGTTTATTTGCACTGATGCTGGACAGCGTCACTAAATGAAACTGAATGAGTCCTATCACATGAATGCCTGTCAATGTAAAATCATCAATACTGTATATATACTGTATGCTCATCTTTATGTGGAATTATTTGCTTAAAAAGATATGCATTTTTTTTTCTGCTAAATTGATGGAATTCTTAGTGGGGTTGAATTGTTTTTATTTTGACAAATATTTCAGTTTGATCATTTATAGTATGTTCTTTAATGGAGATAATTGGTAAATATTTTTTTAAACATGTGGTGCCAGACACAACAATCCCTGTTCCCTCACAAATGTTTTAGCTCTTAATGGACACGTGAGACAATGGGTTTGACCTTTCATGGTTGTCCAAGGTCAAAGGTCATGATGCCATTTTGGAGCTGACATGTAGTTTCCTATCTGTCAACAACACTGAGTACTTATCACCACTCTATTTGGAGTTACACCCATTTGAAATCCTGTGATCTTTATTTTGTTCTTTCAAGGTCACTCAAAGTCAAAGGTCATGGTGTCATTTTGAAGCCCATGTCAGGTTTCCTATCTGTCAATAATAATAACTAAGTCCTTATCTCCACTCGTTTTTCAATTATAGTCCATTTTATTTTTTTAGGTATTGACCGAGTGACCCCTGACCTCTTGGGTCAACAATAGGTCAAAATCTATACACACAAGATGCAGAATTGAACAATGAGCATTTTGGTGGTGCCTGTAAGGTGAATAATTGAAAAGTTATATCAAAAATTCAATTTTGACCTTTATTATGACCTTGACATTTGACCAAGAAAATTTGTCTTTCAAAGTTCTGATGTCGATGCACATCAACAGTGAGAGCAAAAAGAAGCTGAATGCAAAATTGAGTATATAGGAATAAAAAGGAAAATTCTGATTTGACCTTTCTCTGATCATTGTGAAAACACATTTTTGATGACCTTGACCTTTGACCTACACTTATAAATATTTAATGGTATCTATTCTGGACCACCTCACACCATTCCTGAAAATGTCATGGAAGTTGGTCCAGTAGTTTTTGTGTAAAATTGCTGAAAACCAGACAGACAAACAAAAGAAAACCAAACCAAAACCAATACCCCTTCCCTCCCCTTTGGGGGCCGGGATAATAACAGTTTTAATACTTAGATATTAAAATAAAACATAAACATCTTATGTAAATGTAAAGCTAAAATGTATTAAATCTCATTAAAACATTTTTTGTGGATTAAAATCCTATCAATCATCATCTTTGATCATCTATACCTGGTGTGTTACTGTTAGTCTTTATTATATTTTAATGCCTTCAGAAACTAATTGGAAAACAAATGATTATCTGAATTAATCATCTATAGATCTTTTTTTCTCATGGAACATGTACATTGATATGTTTGTATTCTGTATAAAACATCTGTTGATAAAACTATCACATCATTTATTTGGTACGGTTAGGACATTTATTTAATGCACTAAAAACTAAAATAAGGTATGTGATTCATTACTTAGTTTGACATTTAATTTAACTGACAAAATAAAATGCTTGTAGTTTGTAAATATAAGCATATTTAGATTGTGATGCTCATATTCCCTCTGTGTTACATGACCTTTACTTTCCTGTTGAATCATTTGGAAACTGAAGACACTAGTGGTTGCACTTGTGAATTTTTTGATGTTTACAAGATTCTAGCTATGCAGAAAAAAATAACATCTGATTGAAGGGAAAATATGTCATTACATTACCTGTTATTTGATACCTATTAAACTGTGTCATTAACTGTGACAGAACAGTGTTACTTTTTATATGTTTCAGTCTTACACAACTCTTTATAAGTGTATTGTACATGTCAAAATCTAATCTTCATATTTTCAAGCAAATTAATAAATCACAAATTGAATTTTGCAAAAAAAACAGTTTGCAAATTTTTGGGACATTTGCAGGAGGAACTATATATATATATATATATATATATATATATATATATATATATATATATATATATATATATATATATATATATATATATATATATATATATATATATATATATATATATATATATATATATATATATATATATATATATATAACATGACACTATATTTAATATTTCAGAACAAACATTTCTTATGTTATGCCAAACACGCTATCATATTATATTGCAGAGATAGTTTTCATATTAATACGGTGGGGTAATTATGTGGCCACTAGAGGGAGTAGTGAGTCATTGTGCCAAACTGCTGACAGAGAAAACTGATACCAACTTTCACAGTCTAAAAAAGTGACTCAATTATTAAAAGAAAATAGAAGCACCACTTTTGTTTTCCTCCCTGAACACAGTTCTAAATATCAAGAATGGAGTTTGATGCTGAAGTCAATGTTTCTTCTACACAGGTGAGTTTGATTATGAAGCTTATGTAAATATAAAATTATAATATAATGTACTTTTATTTGTTTAGTTATCTTTTGTTTTGTTCAAAATGCACCTGTTGACAATACAACACAGAGCTATAATGTCAGCACATGACCATAATAATTTTGATCTTACTGATTTACTGCAAATTATATATAAATGAGGTCTGTCAATATTAAAGTGGATCAATCCACCATCATGACTGATCCAATTAAAATTTTTTACACAATTAAACGGAGCAGTACTTTACAGTTGTTTTGTTCATTTTTTTTAACTGTTGATGGTGTTGAATAAACATGTTAATTACACATATATTAATATTTTTGCATATGTTTTGGATATTTTATCACATTTTTGGTGTTTTTTTCCTGTATTTTAAGTTTTTTTTATATATATATATATATTGTGGATATTTCATCACTTTTTTGTGTTAGTTTAATTTGTGATTTTTAGTAGATTTTTTTGATTTTTAGTGAATTTTGTGGGAAATTGGAATAGGAAAAAAAATAAAAACAAGACAGAACGGTGAATTGACATGAAGTATAGTGACAGAGGTTTTTTTTTCTTCACCCAAGCACTTCCATCTTAAAATACCACATTAACAAAAAGCATTAGTCAGGGATTCTGCGAACTCTACACTAATGGTTTCCCTATCTTGTACAAACACGTTAAGGGCAGATATATCTATGTAAGTCTTGAGTCTGTTTTTTCATGCAATTAATATAGATTAAAATGAACATATAATCATGATTAATCAAAAGTAATCCAAAGCAACCCTGTGATTGTATATTTATATATATTTAGAAGTGTTCGATCATTTATTTTGCTTTAAGTTAATTTCTTATCTAAAGTGTTCATACATAGACATGCTTATTTGTAGTTTTCTTCTCTTCTCTCTCTTCCTGCATGGACAGATATTACACTTGTTTTGAGTTCCTTTTTTCTCAGATTTTGTGTTTTTCCCATTTTTTGCAGCGTGTAGCACAATTCAGATAAGGAAGAAATACTGAATATAAACATTTTAAGTTGTTATAGGTCAGTTAACTATGTGTACAACAAATATTTTAACACAGATACATTATTGGTTTGTTTGATTTGCCTTTATTAAAAGATACAGGATACATGACTAGCTTTGACATTAACATTGAAGATGCAGCACTTCATATTTACAGGTTGAGGCGTGAGACACAGACGTCTGTTTCCAGTTTCCTGCGCCTTCAGAAGTTTCCCTGTAAATACTGTATCTGCATGATATAGCAACTGATGACATCTGGATATTGTGCCAGTATCTTTTCTTTTAATCACATTAAACTTTACAATAAAAAAAAAAAAAGAAAGAAAGAGAGAATCTTGCTAAACCATGCAACACCCAACAAGCCAACATCTACAGTTAGTCTTAGATCACAATGAGTTCAAATGTTATTTCAATGTTCAATATGTTCAGCAACAATGACAATATCATATCCAAAGATTTAACACAGTACAGATCTTTTTTTTTTTCATTATTACTTATTTAAAGGGGGGAATAATCAATCCCTTAATATGTTTCTCTGTCTCCATCTCATTACCTTTGAGCTAAATGCTGACTTTTATTCACATTTTGTGTCTTATACGAGAAAGGTTTAAAAAGGGTTAATTTTGTTCTTTTTTTTTTGCTGAATGAATAGTATCAAATCCTAAAGAACATACATGCATCTCTTTCTACAATATACACAGTCCAGTTACAGTCTTTAGTTGGTCTGCTTTTTCCAAAAGCTCCACAAAGACTCAATTTAAATGTAGCTTTGAAAGCAAACCAAACTTTTAACACTAGAAAAAACTGCAGTTAAGGGAAGATCTTGCAAGAATATGTGATTCAGAATTTATACCCTCACATCCCAGAGTTTTAATTATTTTTTTATGTAATTGAAACCGTAGTTGATTTTCTGTAATGATTTTGTTTGTGTATGTGTGTGCTTTTTTTTTTTTTTTTAAAGTAATGTAATTCAGAGATAAAACAAATGAAAGAAAAGGAAACAGTTGTATTAATCAATAAACAAATCCAACAATTCATGACATTTGACAATAAATGACTTGAGAATACAGACGTAATATGCTAACTGCCTTTAGGAGTTACATTTTTGACCTGATAAAATACAGAAGTATGGAAAAGCAAACAAAAACTCAGGCTGTTTAACCATATCTCTTCTTCTTCTTCTTCTTCTTCTTCTTCTTCTTTTTTGGTTTTTCTTAATTTTTCCACCCCCTTGCAACTGACTTCTTTGTCTCATCTCTTTGGGAAAGTCTGTTCAACAGAATCAATGTTGTAAATTTACTGCACACATTTCAGTCCATTCCTCAATTAACTGAATAATGTTACAGTTTCTAATGGCTTTACAGTTCAGACAGTAAACCAATCTTTCAGGTTAATGTTAATGGTCACAACAGCTACTTTGTAGTTTGCTGTCATTTCTATTTCATTTCACTAAGTTATTCAAACGCTACACCATGTACAGCATATGAATGTGTCCATTTTTATACATCTGTCCCCATCTGGCTTCCTTTAACCATCATCCTCTGCTGCTTCTGCTGCATGAAAGTCAGACAGGAATAAAAAAAAAAAAAAAAAGGACAGTGGGAAAACCTGAAACTGTTTTAACCCAAAAACTTCAGAACTGACAGACAGATGTAGAAGAAGGAAGGATATAATGCCGATATTAAAGACACAGAGAGGTTGACTTCTCTTGTCTAAACGTCCTGGTTGCTTAAGGGTTTGATAAGACCTGCATTAAATACACAAGGAGGAGCCGAGAGGGATGAGGTGGAACAGAGAGCAGGAGGAAAAAAATGACTGGAGTGAAAGCCGGGAAAGGAAAAGTGTCTTTCCCTCATATGATCTCTTCCTCTATTCATCCCAGTCCTTGTTGATGTTCAGGTTCCACTCCCAATCCAGGTGGATGGTCTTATCGTCGTCGATGAAGCGGGACCTGATCTGATAAGGGCCACGTGATAGTATGCCTTTGGGCGCCTCATCGAGGGGGGATACGTATTCATGCTCCTCCACCCGTGGGCCGTAACTTCCAACCATGTATGACTCCTTGTCCACTGCAGGAAAACACACATGCTTTATGTTTAGTTAGGTTTTTAAAGTGCACATATAGTTTATATTGTATTTAAGTTTAAGGGAGTTATTTCTTTAATCCACAAAGACTCAGTGCTATTCCACCAGAGGGAGAATGTGAGAGTGAATGAATAATGAGTTAGTAATGTAAAGTGCTTTTGGTGCCAAGAAAAGCACTATGAGAAGCTAATCCATTATTATTATTATGATTATTGATCATCAATTTTTATTGCAGACTTAAGGTCCAGATACAAAAAGACAGACATATGCACCCACATAAAAAAGAAATAAAATAGGGATAAATAATAAAAACAACATTAAAATTTTTTTATAAGAGTTATCCAATCTGCAGATAAATGTATACATTAAATTTCTCAACAGGACATGGAATGTGTTAACCCTAACACCACAGAATAATTCACTTGCACTGCTCCACCCCCACCTTATTCTTATTCTTATTCTTATTCTTATTCTTATTCTTATTCTTATTCTTATTCTTATTCTTATTCTTATTCTTATTCTTATTCTTATTCTTATTCTTATTCTTATTCTTATTCTTATTCTTATTCTTATTCTTATTCTTTTAATGAAATTTTCTTTCTATTTAACTTTTCTTAAATACATTTTCACCATTTATTATAATATTATCCTCTGTATATGCATTTTTCCCCAGTGAAATTCAGTTATCTTCCAATATTTCATCCATAAAGAATCAATTGTGGCAGTTCCCAAATTAATTTCCCCCTCTATGTAGCCTTTCTTAAGTGATTTATCAATATTCATTGTAATATTATCATCTGTATTTAGCTTTTTTTCTCTGGTGAAAATCAGGTATTTTTCAATGTTTGTTTTTACTGATGATGTAGATATTCATGAAAGCTCAGATTAAAGTTGAGTTATTATGATAAAAAAAAAGAGAATACTGAAGAAAAAGTGACTTTTAGCAACGATATCAATCATAGAATGTAAAAATTAATGTGTCCATCCACTGTCATTGATCCACCTCCATTGGTTTTACTGGTGAATCAGTGTTATAGAAGATGATGGTGTTTCCATGGTAACTACGGAGATTCTGAATGTCCAAATGGGTCATATCTGTTGACAATGAAAATATGACAAACTACATTTTACACCAATTATTTACATGTATCTTTAGAATTAATGGATCACAAATTATTAAATATTTTAGATCAGTAGATTATTTTGGATGCCAGTGAATCTTTGGGTGTTTATGGGTTCATTTAGTGACTGTGAAGAGTTTATTACAGCTCAGAATAAAATTGACAATTATGTATCTTATATATACAAGTCAGAGAAAACTGACTTTTTCAGAAAATATATCATTAACTGGACATAAACCAAGAGTCTGCATCTCCTGTTGTTTATTAAACTCCTTGGGTTTTACTGGTGAATCATTGTTGCAGAAGATGACCGTGTTTCTATGGTAACTACAGAACCTCTGAAGGTCCAAATGTATCATATCTGATGGCCATGACAAGATGAAAAACTGCACTTTACACCAATGATTCACATGTATAGGTAGGATTTTTAACAGTAGATCATTTTGTTAAATAGTGGATGTGTGGGTAGATTAAAAAAAAAAATACCAAAAAAAACTAACAAAATCAGAGGCAGATTTCTACAAACCAAAGAATTCTACATTAAAAACTATACATAAATACATGACATGTGGAAAATGTTCATATTAAAACTTGATATGGATAATGAAAATCTTGTTGAGATAAGTGGGACATGTAATGGCTCAAACAGCATTAAAATAGATGATGTCAGGATACATTAAGCTGCAGTAAAAACTAAAAATACAGGATTAATTAATGACCAAATAACCTCCTGTCAGGAAACAAACACATTTCAAAGTGCTTTAGATAATTCTAACACTTTCAACCATTGTGGGAAGAACACTTTTGTTTTGTCCACTGTACTAATTGATGCTTGGCTCTGCACAGTAAAACACTGGTCTTCTGTGGACACTCTGTGGACACTCTGTGGACTATGAAAGCTTTTCTAACACATAATGACATAACACGGTGGTTGTAACATTTATAATGAGCTATGGGGAAGTCAATTTGTTTGTTCTGCTCTGGAAAAAAATCGAAATCTTACCAAGTGTATTTTTGTCATTTTGAATCAAAATATCTCATTACACTTGAAATAAGACATAATTACTTAAAGATTAACTTTTCTGTGAAATATGAGACCTTATCAAACAATAGAACTTGAAACATTCTCAAGAAATCTTACCAAGATCAATTTCACTTGTTTCACTGGCAGATATTTGCTTGAATTAAGCATAAATAAATAAATAAAATAAATTCTGCATTAAGCAAAAGAAAAAGTATTTAAAACAAATACATTAATACATTTTAACTTGTTCCATTGACAGATTTTTTTGCTTGAATTAAGCAACAAAAAAAAATTGAATTAAATGAAAAAAAAATGAAGACAAACATAAAAATGTAAAGAATTTTCACTTGTTTCATTGGCAGATTTTTTGCCAAAAAAAGGAAAAAAATAATTAAGGGAAAAAAGGATTTTAAACAAACAAATACATTTTCACAGATTGTTTTGCCTGAATTAAAAAAAAAAAAAAAATCTGAATTAAGAAAAAAAATCTGCCAGTGGAACAAGTGAGAATGATCTTGCTAAGATTTCTTGAAATGAGATTTTCAAGATCTATGGTCTAAAAATATATTCTTATATCAGACTGAAAACTTACATTTAGGTGATTATGTTTTATATTAAGTGTGAACAGATATTTGGACTAATAATGAGACATATACATTTGGTAAAATGTTGATTTTTTTTTCCAGTATGTGTTTTATTGAACACAGTTTGTGATGTTTGTTGTGTTGTTGTGAACTCTGAACTCTGAACTCTGTTTACCTCGTACTCCTTTTCTTGAGGTGACTTGGTGGTATTTCAACCCAGGGACGATATCTCTGTTCACCTGCAGAAGGAGACACAAATCACATGACAAGACTTCATGTTAAAGCCTTTCTTATAATAATTAGTTAAATGATGTAACTGGAATAAACTACCAGTGGAGCTTATTTTATCTCCAGACTGCAGTTTAACCTTTAACCCCTGTGACATTATTCTGTTGTGAATTTGAATCTGTTTCAGGTTCATAACAGCTGTTGTGAGTGTTCGTTTGTGTTCTTTATCTTCAGTGGTTTTATTTTATTGTGTGATTTATGACCAAAATATTGTGGAATAACAGAAGAAGACAAATAAATGAAGTGATGTTTGACAGGTTTTTACTAAATAAGATGCTCAGAATGTACATCAGTAGATTTATGAACTGAAACACACTGACAAAATATTTTAACTTTAAGCCAGTAGTAGTATTTTGCAGCTCTTTTTCTTTCTAAATCAGTCCAACTGCTTTTTGGTAATCTAATTGAACTCCAAAGAGCAGCTACGCAGTTAAATTTAGCCAAAAACTAAGTTAAAAATGTAAAGGGAAATCACCACAACACTGTACACAACAGTAAAAAAACAAAAAAAAAAAAAAAATAAAACAAACTGTTTAACCTGATTTGCCCTATCGCTTATTGTTGCAAAAACACATTTCTGGTGACTGTGACCTTTGACCTACATTCACCAACATTAAATGGGATCTATTCTGGATCACATGGCACCTTTCCTGAAAATTTAATGGAAATTGGTCCAGGAGTTAAAGCATAAAACTGTTGACAATGAAAACCAAAAACCAAACTCAGACATTTCTTTGGAATTGGAGGAAAGAAACAAGCTGTCATTCTTTTACTTTGTGCTTTGTATTTTATTTAATGTTATTTATTCATTTGGTATTGATATATATATGACATGTATGGGTGTAAGTGGCTGGCCTTGAGTGGGAGTAATAATAATAATAATAATAATAATAATAATAATAATAATAATAATAATAATAATAATAATAATAATAATAATAATAATAATAATAATAATAATAATAATAATAATAATAATAATAATAATAATAATAATAATGGATTAGATTTCAGGTGTGGCAGTTGTTGTCTTCTCTGTAAAGTTAAAACTCATTGCTCAGATATCTCTGGAAAGATCAAGGTCTATTCTATGAACATGTTTTAAAAATGTTCCTACTGAAAAAATGGTTGAATTATTATGAATAATTCAAATGAATCATACATTCACAGACACATTTGAGCTGAAAATCTGTTTTTTTTTTTTTAATGACAGTGTAAACAGCACATATCACATGGTATCTGTTTTTTTCACTTCTGATCTGGGGCATGTCTACTGTACATGTGGTCCTGACCACAGACAAATGTATTATTCATCTAGACTCAGATTCATTGCAGCTTTTACTAGTGGGACTCACTTACATGCTGTCAAGTGCCTTAAATGAGCTCAACTTTAAACATGTAACGTCGTAAAATATCGCACACACATGAATATATCATGAAGATGGATCTAAAAAAAACAACCCATAAGTAATAGAAAAATGATTTTTTTTTCATGGTGAACGATGATAATTCTTCTAGATTTTAGCAAAAACTTGACATTTTTCTTTGGCTATTAAGCTTTTATACACACACAGCCTGCCCATTTTAGATTAAATGGATTTTTTACAGGTTTTATTAATATGAACTCTTAGTTTTGTTAAGTTATGTTTTTTTTTTTGTTTCTACTTCCTGTTTTATTTTGTTTTCCTATCTCCTTCCTTGTGTTTCTGTTTCCACATTACCCATGTGTGTCTTCACAACCATGGCCTAGTTTCTCTTGTCTGTCAGCTGTGTCTCCTCATTGTGTCCACCTGTGTCTCATTACTTGTCAATATTTATCCTCTTGTAGCCAGTTCGTCCCTGTCTTCCATGTCAAATATTCTATCTCATGTTGCCTTCCTGTGTATGACCTCAGTCTGTGTTTTTGTCTTTTGTCTTTTTGCCTTCTCCTCATCTGATCTGTGAACGCTGTGTACTGACCCTCATTTACAATTAAAGACACTGAATTTTAGTTTCCTAGTGTGTGAGTCGTGTATTTGGGTTCAGTCATCTGTCCACCAGTCGTTACATTGTGTTGTATTCTAGTTATGAAATGTTATTTGTTGAATGTTATTGTGGTTTTTTTTTAGCAATTTGATGATTTTATGGGCACATAGGTCTCAATGTTTCCTGTCTTTTTCTGATTATTGTCATGTGCAAGTGAGAATGTGTTTACTGAGGAAATGAGGTGAACACATTTACCTTCACTAACTCTTTTTACAACTATGACCTGTTCACACTGGAATCTGATATTGACATTTAAAAGAATATCTAAGCAATAAATCAGAACTAAACACTGATGCTGGCAGTGTTAACATACCCTTAGATTTGAGCTTAATTCTTTGTCCCTCATGGTTCCTTTCTATTATTTATGAAAGGACATTGAATTCCTTCTTTACATAAACTTGTCTTAGTGGTAATGATTATTTTCAGTATAATAATACCTCAAATTTATAAAGTGCTTTTTAGGACACGCAAAGATGCTTTACATTACATTACAGTATGACTATCATGTGTTAATCAGACTATACTAACTATTAATAATTGCATCATAAACACTTTGTTAGATTATAAGCAATTACATACACTTAACAGATATGTGTATAAAGCCAGACAAACACATTTTTAATTACATACTATGCAATTTTAAAAACCTGTATTAATCTCTTTGCTTGTTCTAGTAAGGTAACTACTTCTTGTTATCATATTTAATATGGGTTAATAAAATCTCAAATGACAATACCTCATTATCATGAATAAATATTTTAATAGATACGCTGCATTTATATAGCACCTCAGCATGAACTAATATATTTTGCATGCACTTAGTAGAATAACATTAGATAAAACCAGCACTCTGCAGTTTATGGACTTTGATTCACATCCAAGTAAAATATTCAGCCCAAAGTTCACCTTAACCCAGACCACATGCATTTATCATCCAGTCATATCATTCCTTGTTCATCCAGCAGGTGTCCTCACAGCTGTACTGGAGTTAGTTTCTCTCTGAGCTATTTGGTCATTCTCTGCACATCTGTATTTCCCTTCAGGGCTGTCGAATACTACCACTAACCTACACTCTGAACTCTTTTCTTACTCTAACTATGCTCACTACAAACATCTGAGTACTATTGGTAGAGATATAGATAAATTGTAAGGTGGTTTCAAGAAGATAAGAGAGTAAAGGCAAAAGGAGGAACAGGAACAGAACAAAAGGAAATACAAAAGTCTAATACAGATGTGGAGTGAGAAGCATTAGAGGAAACAGTTAATGGGATACTGCTGAGAGAAGAGCAGGGAGGTAGTGAGTGATGGGAGTTTGGGACCTAATCACAGCACTTGTTTCTTCACTGGAAAATAGTAGTGGCTTCATGGTCAAAGGTATTCTCAGTATTGTCACAGCACCTTTAAAACTACAGCTCACAATCTACGTGTTAATTGAGCTTTTAGAGACTAGAAAAGGCTTTTTAAGATAAGGACACACGGCCCATAATGCACTAGTCAGTCACAGGAAAATACCACCACCCACATGCGCCACTGAAACGACACAAGATATCACTCCTGCTCATGACCATCAGACTGAATAATTCCTTCATAAATTTGCATATTTGCTCATCATAATATTTAACACATTTCCCTAATCTGCACCTCCAGGCACTTTTCCCTGTCGTGTGTGTTGCAGAGCTGGAACGTGGACCTCTCACCTGAAGACCTGCACACCATCAGCCATCCTCAGTCAAACCACCTGCCAACAATTAACCACTGCTGTACTCCTGTGCATAGAAACCTGGATGACTGTACTACTTATTGCCAGATTGTCAGCTTACCACAGTAGTAGTTTCCTGCCTTTGCCCCCCCCACCCCCCCACCCCAAACAGCCACCTTTGTTCAACTTCTTTTGTGTGTTTTTAGCAAGATATCTAAAAAGTTATGTATGGATTTAGCTGAAAATTTCAGGAAATGTTAATACTAGCACAAGGAACAAGTGATACAAGCATGGTGATGATCAGTGGAAGGGGGGGTGGGGTGGGGGTGGGGCACAAGCACATCTTTCCGGAGCAAGGGGGCTGATCTGCCTTGGCGGAGTCTCCTAGTCTAGTCTAGTATATTTTCAGTCTGTTCGTCTGCACCATGGGTCCAACTCTCAGCAAACCATGACAATTTCTTTCACTTAATATTGATAACACTTGTCTAGTATATAATACAAACAGTGCTTGCTCTAAAAGTGTTTAAATATCTACATGACTATATATATATATATATATATATATATATATATATATATATATATATATATATATATATATATATATATATATATATATATATATATATATATATATATATATATGAAGTCTCCTTGTTTTGATACAGCTTGTAAAGTTTTTGGTTGTTTTGCCTTTGAGCAAGGCACTTAACACCCTATTTGCACTGCAAGCATCATATATGGCAATCCCACTACTCTTAGCCATTAAAATTGTGTGTTCTCGTGATGGGTTAGATGCATGTTAGATCCAACTGTAATATTGGCAATTTATTTCCTGCTACTGTTCTTGTATTTGCATGGAGCAGCTGTAACCACACATTTTCCTTTTGGATTAATAAAGTATTCTGAGTCTGAATCTGAAAAAGAATAAGGAACTGTACATTCTCAATCAGGGTACAACTTATTGATTAATTTAATTTCAGATTTGGAAAAAAATGAAGCCATCGCAGGAGGGGAAACATGCACTAATAATGATTACCGGCAATGTAAGAACAAATGGAGCCTAAAAGACTCATTAAATATGATAATGGTGGTGTTTAATGGTGTGGTTGGAGTTTATACTACATAGAGGCTTAGTCAGCTCTGTAAACACCTGGTCGTATCTTACACTCTTTAATCTAGCCATCTCATCCTTTTCTAATCTACGAACATGAGTGGATGCTTTTATTTTACCTTGAAGTGTATCTTTGTTCTGTATTGCACTCCCTCCTTTAAGGTGAAGCTCTTCTTCTTCAGGGCAGCGAGATCTCCTGCACAGACAACAATAAGATGACACTCAAGGTTACTGTGACACTGTGGCTGTTCCCTGCTACATCAGCATCCTGCACACAGGGGTGAATACATGTATAATGACTCATGATGTGACTCATGATGTGACTCACTGTAGTTGATTTTCATGTTAAAAAATTCAGCCATGAAAAATGTCACGTAGAAGGGTTCAGTGGATAGATTCCATTACCAGTAGGTAATAGCAGCACAGTGTGGTGGAAGTATTGGAGTAAAAGAACCGATCTGGTCCTTAGAATATTAATGCTAAAGCTCCAGAATGAGAGCAGTGTGTTACTACTGGAGCTGCAGAAGAAAGAGTCAGCGTGAACTTTATAATTTATATGCAGTTTTATGTACAAGGACTGGAGAGGCCAGGTGACCTGCTTTGGATTGGAGACCACAGTGTTTTTACATTTCATGTCCACATCCCACACAGTGACACCATGTCCCATATTTTGTTCAAGATGTCATATCACAAATTTTAACCGTGTGTTTTGAAACGAAACATTTTACAACAATGGTCTGATTCCAAAAGGTTCAAATCATAGAATTGGTTTATTTATTTTTGCTTATTTTGTCACCTTTTTTTTCCCCCCAATTTTGAAGGTGGGGGGGTTGTACATTGTGTTGATTATTTTGTAAGTTTTTGTTAATTTTATCAATTCATTCTTTAATTTTTGTTCATGTAATGATTATTTTGTTGATTAAATCCTTCAGCTTTGTCTATTTTATTGTATGTTTTGTTAATTATTATTATGTTCATATTTGTTCATTTCTTTCTGTTCATTTTTGCACATTTTCTACATTGGACCTTTTTAGTTTTGTCTGTTTCTTGCTTATTTTCTTCATTTTTATTTTTATTGAATATTTAGGTAGATTTTGTTAATTTTATTTATTAAATTTTTTAGTTTTGTCAATCTTTTTAGGTTGATCTGGATTGGCGAAAATCTGCACTCTCCAAATGCTTTTCTAATTGTATTAATCAGTCTTCATTTTATTGATTATTTTGTTCAATATTTGTTATAGTATTGGTCATTTTGTTGATTCTTTAATTAGTGTACTTCTGATGCTACTGTTTCTTTCTATATCATGACTTTTACAACACTGAATGACATATAGCCATCCCTTAAACTTCCCAAACTCAGCTTTATCAAACAATGGACACTAACAGCTCCCCATGTGTTGGGCTAAATGTCCTGGGATCATTTCTCACTAAGGGGCTGCAAGGCTAGTGATAATTGGTTCCTAATTTCAATTTAAATTATCAGGTTGGAACGGGTGGAACTGAATAGATTATTGTCGTTGTAGCTTGGACGTTTCCCAGACACATTTCTAAACAAGTGGTGCCAAGCACAACAAAGCCCTCACACATATTGTATCTTATTTTGGCATTAATCTAGCTGATTTAATTTGTTTCAGCATAAACATAGACAACATAAACACATTTTGACCATTAAATGAAGGAAAAGAAAAAAAGATTGAAAAAAATTTTTTACCTTTGACCTACATTTCTCAAAATATAATCACATCTATTCAGGGTCACTGGTATGAATTCAAACCATAATTTTGTTGCTAAAGTGAATAAATAAAAATATAAATAAACTAGAAAAGCACATGTCCAGCCAAGGTACCTGCCTCTCCATACTATGCAAATAAACTTTATTGTCCAACTAAACTCATAATGAGGGGAAAACTATAAATGTATTGTCCATTACAGTATGGTTATAGTTATCATAGTGGTTTTCTCAGGCAATATTGTTAGACTCCTGATTCTTATAATTTGGTTTGGATTTTTAATAATAACAATAATAATAATAGTAATAACTAGAAAAGCATACTGAGAGCGCAGACCTCCACCAAGGGAGACCCCAACCCCCTCCCGGATCACCACCAAAATCTAATCATTTCCAGATCTCTCCATTACCAACCTACCCTGAAAATTTCATCAAAATCCATCCATAAGTTTTGGAGTTATCTTGCAAACTAGACAAACAAACAAATAACAAACAAATAAACAAACTGAACCAAAACAATACCCCAAAGGAGTGGGGTAACAATAAAGCAAGCACGTTTATGGTAAAATAACTTTATTATACAAAACTGAATACACCTTTGATATTTTAAAGGTATTACATGCAGATTTGTAAATTCAAACACATATAATTATCTTCCTCAAGTGTAATAGAGCATCAGTAAAAAAAAAAAGAAAAACAAAAAGAAAAGAAAATCATGTCTAGTTAGTGTTTAATATCGTATTTCCTGCATATGTTCTGAACACTTTGCATAATAAAGACCTAAATACAAACATTTAAAAAAAAACTATTAATGTAAATCATACTTAACAATGGTCAGTTAGCCTTTGTATTTAGTCACTGAGACCAGGAATGTTTTCTACGGTTACTGCTAAAAACCAGAGCTGTGTTTTTATTTGCCTCCACTGTGTCTGTTCCACTGTTGGTGAAATGGGTTCATCCTGATTCCTGAAGGACTGAGAAGCATCCCGGGCTGTTGTAAAACCACAGCAATCAGAAATGCATTCACTGCTTAATCACTTTATATCTCAATTTAAACCCGAGCATCAGTCCTGAGTGCTTCCTAATGGACGGAGGAAGGAGGAGATGAAGAGGAGATAGTAGGGTAGGGTGAATAAAAGCAGACAGTGGTGATGTGTTGAGATAGAGGAAGAGGAAGAGAGGCAGAAGACAAACGAACAAGGGAAGGAAGCGACCTGCAGATAAGACCTACATGTAAACACAGCAGAGATGGACATTTGATTCCCATCGGCTATAGAAACACATGTGCTTTTTACACATTAGACCATTTTCAGTAAACCTTAACTCATATCAGTGTCTCTGTAAGAAGAGCTCCCAACTCTGCTTATGTTCACTGTCATGTTCTCTCTGTAATTGGGAATCTACATCTTCCCCCTGTGGGCTCAGAGCTTTTCCAAGCACTTGAAACACTTAAAAAAAAAAAAAAAAAACCCTATTAGATACAATCAAAAATGTATGTCACTGAGTTAATAAAGATGTTCCCCTGTAACTGACATTTTGGAGATTTTTTTTTTTCCTCTGCCTGGTTCTTCACTGGTTGTTTCTCCCTCTAGGAATCATGATGTATAGCTCTCGTCTACTTCCTCTTCCCCCCTGATTCTGATTCCGCTCCGTTCTCTCGTCTCAGGAGACAGAGAGGAGAGAAGAGATGTGCCCCCCCCCCCACCCCCACCCCCTTCCCCCTCATCCCCCCCACCCCCCACCCTTGGGAGCATCTGACTGAGAAAATAGGTCAGTGTGGAGAGCTGTCTACCTGTTCTCCTTAGACACACACATGTAATATGCACACAGACACACACACACACACACACACACACACACACACATTATGGTAGTTTACTTTCACTGTCAGAGAATAAATGTCACAAAACAATGTCAAGGTAACAGGGTTTAATCACCATAATAAGATTTATAGTAAAGGTTGGATTAAGGTTAGTTTAAATGCTTTTAAAATCAGCTACAAGGATAAATAGATGACTACATCTCTTGTTCCACAAACAAACTATAACTTAACACATTTTTCCTCTTTTTTGTCGGTCATTGTTAAAGTTTTATATTTTAAATTAGCCTGCGGTACTCTACACTTTTTAAAAAAACCTTACAATATTAACAATTAACACCCAAATAGCCACTGGCAACTAAAATCATCTTCTGATCTAGTATGTTTTATATATTTTGAACCACTATACCTATCAATGTGTTGGAATAATTGAAGTAAAATGCAATTTCTCAGCTCACATAGTGAATGTGGGATCATTGGTGTCTTTTGTAACATTAACCCGTAAAGACACAAACATTTAATATCTACCAAAACATTGATTGATATAAACTGTTTAATCCCTGTTGATCCACTAATCCATATAAATAACAGCAGTTTGCCATCTTTTTATGGTCATCAGATATGATCCATTTGAATGTGCAGAGGCTCTGTAGTTACCATGGAAACATCATCATCCTCTATAACATTCACCAGTAAAACTCATGGAGTTTGATCAATAACAGTGGTTTATGAAGTTGTTAGTGAAGAAAAGACACTTTTTCTTCAGTTTTCTCAATTTAAAAAAAAAAAATAATAATAATCTTCAACTTTATTCTTTACTGATGAACCTCTATGTGATAAGTAAATTAAATCTTTCATTTGAAAATCCTCCACAAAAATAGGAGGTGTTATTACAATAAATAGTCATAAATCACTTAAAGATGGTTAAATGTAGAGATACTTTCATTTGAGAATTGCAACAAATTTACCAGTAAAACCCATGGGGTTCAATAATGTGGTCATAGACACTTTTTTTTTTTTAAATCTTCAAGTAATGCTAAAAAAACAAATCAAAATTCTCCAGTCTTATTTGTTATGATATGAATAACCATCTTCTTTATGCTGACTTTTTATGCATATCAACATGAACTTAAAACTAAACCCAAAATAATACCAGATTTTCACTGAAAAATGCTAAATGTAAAAAGCAACATTCTATGAAACTATGATTTGTATTATGCATATGAATATTTAGACATGCATGGAAAAATAAAATAAAAAATTTAGAAGTTGCCACCAAAATGAATGGCAGTGGTTGTAGACATTATTATTTTTAAGTTCAGTTGTTGATATCTTGGCAGAAAAAGTTCCTTTTTCTTTAGTTTCCCTCTGTCTTTGATGTAATAGTCTTTGAATATATCTGAGATTTTATGAACATTCATTCATTTTCTGAGGCTGCTTTATCCTCACTAGGGTCACAGAGGGTATTGCATGGAACCTATCCCCAAGACACATACGGACAAAGGCGGGGTTCACCCTGGACAAGTCACCGCTTCATCGTAGGGCTGAACATATAGAGATGATGACTCACATTCAAACCTATGGGCATTTTAGATTAAATGATTAACCTATCAGTGTATGTCTTTGGATGGTGGGAGGAAGCCGGAGTACCCAAAGTCCACAAGTCCACAAAGAAAGGTCCCACTGACCTAACCACTGCGTTACCATGACACCCTTTTAGGAACATCATGGTCAGTAAATGAAATATAAGAAAATACATGAGTTTCACAGAAATACACAAAATTCAGAGATTTATATTATAATAAATGGTGTTAAATGACTAAAGAAAGGTTTATCTGGGAACTGATGAAAGCAACACTGCCTTTATGGGTTAAGGATGTTTTCTAAAGGGTTTGTTGGTGATGCTGGTGATGCACTCGTGGCAAAATGTCACAGTTAACTTGTCGCATATATTTGTAATTTATGCCAACACAGGGAGTACATGGCGTTTGCTATTCACCACCACAGTGATAAGGGGCACTCTCATGAACTTTCTAGGATTTCCCACCTGGTCCCTGCTCATTTTCGACATCAGACCCTTTTATTGTTAAACAAACTCGTCTTGCAGATTCTTTCGCTTCCTCATGCACTCAGCTGAATCCATATTCACACAAGTCGTCTTCATCAATTACATTCTTGTACACAAAACAAGCCGGAAAAATAGGGAAGCGGAAATGCATGTAGTGCTGATGTAGAATGGACCAATCAGAGGCCTCTTTTCTGGTCTTCTCTGTGACACTGTCTGCAGTGGGTTACATTTTCTTGCACGCAACTCTCTGCGATGGAGGCTAAAGAGTATGCGACACATCACAGACGACTTGGCTTCGGAGAATAAATAAGTGTCCACTAACTCATGAAAACTGCTCTAATAGTTTTCACAAAATCCTTCTGGAAGGCAGGTGGACTTACACATTGAACATACATTACACATATGAAGATATAAACAAATGACATCTATAAAATAACCTTATTAGAATATATTTTTTATACATATGTGAATCTATGAAATATATACAAAATCTAATAGGTGTAATGTAAAGTTTGTACATATTTTCTCTTCATATAGTCATACTGTATATTTCACAGTTTTCAAATTTAGCATATCGTTAACCTCATATCATAATTGCCTAAGTCAAATTGGTCAAATTGCATAATTTTACTCCCTTACCACTGCTGCATAATCCTGTCTTTCTTTCATTGAACAATCAGAACACTCATAAAAAACAAAAAAAAAACAAGTGCAAAAACATACCTGCCCAAGTCATTCATTTGACTTAGGCAGTTTTGCTACCAGTTGTTTGACTTAGGCAGTTTGAATGTATGCAAAATGGCAGAAAAAAATGCTAAATGTTCTCAGAAAAACTGCTTAAGTCAAAGGCATAATCCGCCTAAGTCAATTTTATTTCATAAAACAAATGATGTTGGGTTTTGGTCTTTTTTCATACTTTTCTTCTCATCTACTTGAATGTTCTGTGAAAAAAATCAATAAAAAATATGGATGTGACTTTTAGAAAATGTGTTTTTTCTCATTTTCTGAAAACACAAAAAAATGACTTAGGCAATTATGGTATGAAGCTGACGATATGTAGATATAATATTATTACATTTATGTGTTATCTAAATATTTCCTCAATAATTTTCTTCAAACATGAAAGTAAATCTCCAGCAGAAAGATGACAGAAAGCTGAGAGAGTTACTGAAACAAGTTCAGTTTTACAATGATTTGACCTAAAAGTCAAAAAGCCAATCAGGAAGATTATGATAAATGTTCAGTAGGTTACGTTGGGGATGGTCTTTATTACATTAAGCTGTAGAACAGATTTGTCTTGCAATCACGACATTCATCCTCTTCTTCCTCCCCGTCTCCCTCCTCCTCTGCTTCCTGTCTCACTGTCAGAAGACATGACAGACTGGTCCTTCTCTCTTGTATTCATTCTAATGTTTGCATTTCGCCTGCTGCTCACTTTGAAGATATCTCTCTCCAAATTATATAGACGCCCTGAAGTGTAAATGTTAGTAATTCATATACAGTATGAGTGGCAAAGATTAGATACTGAGAGTGATTTTGACTGAATTAATGTGTAGCCGTGTGCGCGCTCAGCAAAATGAGAACATAAAAGTTCAACAAAGCTTGTCCTTGCATTTGGGGCATCAAAGCAGTGAAAAGCTGTATCCAGGGATACTTCTTTATGTGTTGTGAACCTGCAGAGGCACAACATACTGTACATCATCACAGTATGCTTTTTATGATGATATGCTATTATTTTGGATTAGCCACTTAAAAAATGAAAAGATTACTGTTGAATAAAACAGAACGCTATAATTTTGTGAATAATGCAATGAAATAGCAGTCGCTACTCGAGGCGACATCAGTAGAGAAGCATAGCATATACCATAATCAAACTAGGTCATACTGTATCTCTATGCTTATGTTATTTCATATGACAGCCCTTATTGGGAAATGATTCCCTGTCTCTGTTATTCCTTCACAGAGTTAAATAGAAGCATATCAAATATTGTTTTTGTGCTGCCAGCTCAGCCACATAAACAGCCTTTTTCATGTTTCACTACATAAATGTTTAGGCCAGTGATCTAGAACAATAGAAGCAAAAAGGAGTTGAATAATAAACAGAGAGAAATAATGGGTTTAAGATCCAAAAGATACAATTGTTGTTTCTCAAGATGCAAATCTCCATAATACATCATCCTCAGAACATCTGCATTTATTAACTGTTATTAAAGAGCAAAAGCAACCACAGAATCAAGTTGGAGCCTGTATAAGATGTATTTTAACCCCGAAAGACCTAGTATTACTTTTGTGGCAATTTGCGAATTAATTTATCTCCATAATTACCTTTTCTTCAGTGATTTGTCATTGTTTATTATATTACTGTCCTCTGTATTTTGTATTTTTTCAGTGTAAATAATGCATTTTCTTATACTTGATTCAGTTATAATGTATATGTTTATATAAGCTCCAATTAAACGTGTACGTTATTATATCAGAAACAGAGAAAAGTGAAGATAAAATGACTTTTTCAGCAAAAAATATATTTAACTGAGCATTAACCAAGTGTCTCCATCCACTGTCATTTATCAAACTTGATGGGTTTTACTGGTGAATCAATGTTGTAGAAGGTGACAGTGTTTCCATGTTCAGTACAGAGCTTCTGAATGTCCAAATGGGTCATATCTGATGAGCAGGATAAGATGACAAACTGTATTTTACAACAATTATTTGCATGTATTGGCAGAATTAGTGGATGAACAGATTTGCGAATCAGTAGATGGATGCTCGTGGATATGTAGGTATTTATGGGTTAATAGAAAATCACACTGATAATCAGACTTGAATGAATCTGAATTATATATTTTATTTGTTTTATATAAAGAATTCCACCCATTATTTTAAGAAATCAAATCATTATTTTCACTAAAACTCCCTTTTTCATCACAGTTTTTTTAATTGTAGAAAGAGAAAAGAAAAGTATATGAAGCATTTTAGCATATTTTAGCATTAAAGGGTGAAAGTTAAGGAACAAAATAATGACAGGTTTGGGTCAATGGATCAAAACAAAGTAAAATAAGAGAAAACCACAACAACAACAGCAATAAAAAAAAAAACCCTTATATCTGTTTTTAACTTCCTTTAGAGCCACTTACAGCTATAGATGTTAGAGTGTCCTAGGTGCACCTGAATGCACCATGAGGTCCCTGTCCCTGTGTGTCCCAGATACAGAAGACAGAAACAGTTCATTTGTAACTTTTTTTTTCATTCAAAGACTGTTTTGTTGCAAACATTTACTTTTTACAATTAATGACCCAATAAAAATAGGTCTACAACCCATGTTAGTCCATAACCCCAAGTTTAGAAACTGCAGACTTAAAGTAAAGCTATAATATGTTGTATTTGAAGGATGCTGATAAAAGATATAGACAATACCTGAAACAAAAAACTGCTTGGAGTTAAAAAAAATAAATAAATAAACGAGTACTGCCAGGTACAACAAACCCTGTTCATCTCAAACATGTTACCTGATTTGCAATATTTGTTATGATTGAAAAAACACATACCTGCTGACCTTGACCTTTGACCTACATTCGCTAAGATTTAATGTAATCTATTCTGGACCACCTTGCACCTTTCTGGAAAATTTGATGTATAAAGTTGCTGACAAAGAAATAAACAAGTATTTAGAGAATGCCTAAACTCGCCCCTATTTTGTGCCAATCTCAAATTTCTTTTTGCTAAATGTGACCTTGACCTTTGACCTTTTACAATATTGATAATTTCGTTATATGTGCATCAGTGTGTGTAATATTATAATGATATATCCAGTGTTGATTAAGTTATAGCATGATATCATTGTGACCTTGACCTTTGACCTTCACTCAAATGGAACATTGCACCTGATGCACATTACCTATATGTATATGACCATATCATTTCATGGTGATATAATGTAAAGCAAGTGATTTTCCTCACTAGCTATTAGGGATGTAAGAAAATATTGTTTCTGCAATATATCACAATATTTCCTTTCACGATACTGCATGTAAAAGTATTGCATTCATATTTTTTGGTATTTATGTTATTTGGCAAAGGTTTGTTTTTGTTAATTTGTTTTTCATTTTTGTTTATATTTTATTTATTATTAAAATGGTCATTCAAAACATCCTAAAAGCCATTTTACTGTCTGAGATGTTACTTCTTTTGTCAGGATTGTGTAAAAATAATATTACTACATTAGTTATGAATTAGTAGAAAATTAACATTTGGAAAAATCATAAACTGTAATGTGTGGAAAACTACATTTATTTTGATATTTTTTACAAAATAAAATGTTGTGATATAGCATTAAACCCTATTCTCATCAAATAAAAATGTTAATTAAATTCTTCCAGGAAATTCATAAAAAAAAAAGAAATAAAAATGCCTTGTTAATAGTATCATGATATATTGTATTGTGACCCGAATATTATGATTTGTATTATATGGCCAGATTTTTACCAATACACACCCCTACTAGCTGTGATGTTCAAAGTTAGACATAGTGAAAGGTCATGTGTACTTAAGGGAGCATCTCCTTTGTTTCCTTCATCTATAGCGCATCACATCCCCCTGACATTCCACTCACTCACACACACACACACACACACACACACACATTTACACACGAACACACACATGCATACGCAGAGTAGTAAATACCAGACATTACTTAGGGCACCATGCCACACTGGTAACAGCCTATAGTGTATAATGAGGTCTCTAATGCATTCAGCCACCAATGGAAAGTCCATTTCACATCCAGTCTGGTGCCGGCTGGACTATCTGACAGCAACCTGATCCACCAACAGAATGGATTAGTACATCTCCTGTTAGTGTATAGATTTATGGTACTACATTCTGTTCTCTCACACTGCAGTTTCTCTTTTTCTCTTCACACAAACATGCACGATTATCCTGATTAAAATGGGTCTGATCCTGTGTTGCTACCAGGGAAAATATGCAAAAGACTATTTTGCATTACTTTATTGTTTCGCAGCAACAGGATCGACACAAGATTTGTATTTTTTTTATCCTTGTACCTTCGGAAAATGACAGTGCATGAGGCAGTGCATTAGATATTCTAATTTTTACACACAAAAACAACACAGTGCCTGCAAGTCACTTTCAATCTTTCTGTTTTAAGATGACAGGACTGCATTTTGCAACGTTGCTATCGCCTAGCAACCAGGTGACCTTCTCTATTAGTCTTTACAGTCAGCACTTGCATGTTTTTGTATGAGCATGCATGGCTAATTGGGAGTTTTGCAGGCAGGGAACTCCTCAGACAAGGAAAAATGAAATGCAAACACAAGGCAACACACACACACACACACACACACACACACACACACACTTACATACAGTACATACATAGATACAGAAGGACACAGTAGTTGTGTGCCATTCCATTTGTCAGACACACCCCAGTACCCCAGTCAACAGTACATGAACCTGTACACACACACACACACATATCGATTTTATTCCTCAACTTTGTCTCCTGTAGGGAATGACATAATCTCTTTGCTGCGAGATAATTAGCATGTACCACAGATATATGCCCATACATACACACACATGCACACAGCTTACAGACACCTCTCTCCCCTTTTCCTGCCTGACATTTTCGCTGCACCCAGGGGAAAATGTCAATACTGCCCACTAAGCAAACATTTAGCTGTCTCTCTCTCTCCCTCTCTCTCTCTCTCTCTCTCCCTCATCGTGTCTTTCTCCTTCTCCGCTCATTCAGGCACAGACACACCCAATGCAGTGTTTCTGCACATAAGAGGAGGCTGGTGGTGTGAGGAGGCTCACTCTAGGGTGTATCTATGATTTATTTTTTCCCACGACAGAACATACACATATGTAAGTTTTAAGATGAAAAGTCAAAGCAGGCAATGCAGTGACAGATGGACAGGAATGGCGGTGTACCTGTCAGATCCATGGTGATTGGTCCAGGCGTGTCGTCACACAACAGGGTCAGTCTGGTCACCTGCACATTTTGCAAAGACGCATCTGTGGAGGTAAAATAGTCACGTTACCACTTTTATTACTTTATCACATAATGATTTATCTGGTGATTTCTTTGTCTTGTCAAAGTTGATTTCTTCAGGTGCCACATGCAGCCCGATATAGATATAGACATAAATACAGATATAGATATAGATGTAGCTATAGATGTAGATATAAATACAGATAGACAATTATGATACTTAATTTGGCAAAATAAATGATTAATTTAAACAGGATACTCCAAAATATGGGAATAAATCAACCAAAAATTTAAAATAAAGGTCACACAAATGTATAGCTACAGTATAATCTCAAGTTGGCCAGACCAATAAAATAATGCAAAAATCACCTAAAAAGTCCAAAATGTGTTCTTTGTTTCAGTGCAAAATTTAAAACAAAATAATAATAATAATGATGATGATGATGATAATAATAATAATAATAATAATAATAATAATAATAATAATAATAATAATAATAATAATAATAATAATAATAATAATAATAATAATAATAATAATAATAATAATAATAATAATAATAATAATAATTAAACGATCCATACAAAAAACAAAAAAAGAATGAATAACCTGAGCAACCTGAAATTTGTTAATGAAAGATCTGTGCAATTTTATCAATATTATGTTTCAACTTATCATTTATACATGTTCATTACAAGGACAACATACTTTTCCATGTAAAAAAAAAAAAATCAATGGTAGAGAGACCTGAAAGAGGTGTGGTTAGAGGGATGGAAATCTCAATCTTGTAGTACAAACATATTAACATGGAAAGATTTCTGTTGGAAATGTCTGGTCCACTTGTTTATAACACCTGTACAAAAAATCACTACTTTCTGGAGTTCCTTTTTCGTGCTGGAGGACGTGCAGTTCACTTAATGCAGATCAAGCACATGTATTCTGGTCGTGTCCTGGTATTGTTTGCTTCTGGGAAAATATGAGCAAATTGATGTATTACATTTTTGGTGTTTACATCAATACGTCACTGACTACTTTGTTTTTCAGCATTCTCCCAGAGGAACTATGTAAAAGTGACATATCTATTTAGAATTTTGTTTGCCGCAGGTAAAAAAAAAATCCTATCACCAAATACTGGTTAAAAAAGGATCCTCCTCAATCTCCTTGGTGATAAAAATTTTTGTAAACAACTGTATTTTCTGGACTATAAGCCACTACTTTTTTCATATATTTTGAACCATGGGGCTTATACCAAGGTGCGGCTATTCTGTGGATGTTTCTTCCACCACTAGGGGCGCTCTAACCAGAATTAGATTCAAAACTACTAAGAAAAATCAATGAGAAGAAGAATACACTATTTTTTTTCTTTAGCAGAATGTGGACGACAAATTACCAACTGCTAATTATTTTCAAATTCTCACCCCTTCATTCGTATGATGCAAGTTTTAAGTTGAAGGCTATCGATCTTGCTATAATCCAGGAAGGAAATCGCACCGCTGCACGCAAGCTTAGCATCAATAAATATATGGTGAGACGTTGGAGGTCACAGTGCAATGCCTAAAGTAAAAAAAAAAATAAAAAGCTTTCAGAGGACATAAAAGCAGGTGGCCTGGGCTTACTGGTTACTTACTGGAAAATACTGTTTTTTCCTTCTTTGTTCTGTTCCATTTTAATCTGCAATGTTGCTGCTATATTAAAAGGAATCATTAGGAAAAAAATCTGTTCAGGTACTACATACATGTAACTACATTTACAGTTCAAAATCCTTCTGTACATGCAGTTTCAACATAAACATCTGCGCCTTATAATCCAGTGCAGTTTGTATGTATATATATTTATTATTTTGTTTAACATACAGAGGATGTGGCTTATATACAGGTGCGGCTTATAGTCCAGAAAATAAAAATAATAATAAAAACAGGCTGCAAGACTGGGATATGCATTGATCTCAAGCAATGTTGACTCCCCCTCTGTGGGGTTAAAAGATATATATAAAAAATCAATAAATACAGGAATAAAATAAGTGAATGAATAGAAAATAATAAAATAAAAAAATAAGAACAAAATGCAGACAAATTAGAAAAAGGAAAGAAAAAAGGAAGAAAAATGAAAGGGAAAAGAAGAAGAAGGAAGGGAAGAAAAAAAAGAAAACAAACAAAAAAACTCTATTTGTTACCTACTTTCCTATCTGCTCATTTGTTGTTGTTTTTTTTTTGTATATATGTATATGTTTAGTACTTCAGTTATTTATTATTGGTATTGTTATTATTGTTATTGTTATTATTTTTTATTATTATCATCATTTTTGTACTATGCACTATATTGCTATAAGATGAATTCAGGTTATTGAGGAAGTGAAGAAGGGGTAGGATTAAATAAACTTATGCTTCATCCTACTCCTTTTCGGACATGTCATTGTTATTATTATTATTGTTGTATTGATTATTGTTGCACTTTGCACATGTTCGAAATAAATCATTCAAATCAAAAATCAAAATAGTAATGGAAGCAATGATGCACAGGGAACAACACAAAGGAAAAAAAAATAGAATTATTTTTCAATCTATGGACAGTAAACACTGTGTGAATGTTTGAGTGTACCTGTGACCTTATTTATGTTTTTTTGTTTTATTACCTTCACCAATAAGTTTATGTTTTTGCCAGAGTTTGTTTGTCTGTCTGTTAGTTAGCAAGATAACTCAAAAAATTTCTGGACGGATTTTGATGAAATTTTCAGGATAAGTTGGTAATGGGGAGATCTGGAAATTATTAGATTTTGGTGGTGATCTGGTGGTGTCTACCTTGGTGGAGGTCTGCACTAGAGTGGTTTTCTAGTTTTCTATGTATTCTGCATTATAAAACAATAAAAAAAGGAAAAATAAAAGTCTCGTCATCTGAACCCACTTCATCCTCACTAGGGTCACTGGGGGTCACTGGGGGCCTAATCCAGCTACAATGGGTGAAGGCGGGGTACACCCTGTATGAGTCTCCAGTTCATCTCAGGGCTGAACATATATAGACAAACAATCACTCTCACATTCACACCTATGGACAATTTAGATTAACTAATTAACCTATCAGTGCATGTGTTTGGATGGTGGGAGGAAACTGAAGTACCTGGAGAAAACCCACGCAGACACGAGGAGAACATGTAAACTCCACACAGAAAGGTCTGGTGTGGGTATCAAACCAGGGTCCTTCTTGCTGTGAGGCACAAGTGGTAACCACTGCACCACTGCCGTCCCCCCCAAAAAAGTAAAAAAAAACAAAAAACACACATGCATTACAGATCACAGTGGATCTTTAAAGGTGGAAAATATTTAATAACAGGAATTATATTGCTAAAATTTTGCAGTTTATCATTAATTATAAGTTATTCTTTTATTATTTTACTGGTCTGACCCACTTGAGATCAAATTAAGTAAAAATAACTTGTATACACTGTAGATTTTGCAGTGTTAATTTGGAGACAATGGGACCAAATACACTCTAGAAGAAGTTAAATAAACTCTAAGTGTTGATTTAACACTGCAAAATTTACTGTGTATGTTTTCCTGCTGTTTCTTGTTACTAAAATAGCTGAGTTACAAAGATGAATGCTCTTTACCATCTTACAAAAATAGCAAAGCTTAAGGTGGTTTGAGGCTTCAGCTCAGTCCTGTAGGCTGTGTTTTCTTTATTCACGTTAAAACTGCAGCAGCAGCTTTTTGAGCACACCGCATCTCCTTCACAGACTCGCATACATTTTCTAAGGTGTAGAATATTTGACCCAGAGTGCTTCAGCCTGGGCTGCTTTTTAGCATTCATGAATGTATTAATATATTTAAGGAGTGAGCACTAGTGTTCAGTGAGTCCAGTTAAACTGACAGGATTTTGAATAATATGCTTTTTTAACACTGTAAACATAATGATAGCTTTGGCAAAACAACTGAAGATGTAACTCATATATCACAAAAATATATGTCATACTGTAGAAAAGTTGGTGAAAAAACTTTCTCCAGTGTCCAAAATCACACCTTAAAATATTTTTTTTTGTTATCAGCACAACAAATATATTAATTTTACTCTTACAGAGGATGAAAAACAAACTGGAACCAGGAAATGTAGATTTTTTCCTTTACACTGATCAGCCATAATATAATAATCACTGACATAAGTGTTAATAATATGTCATAACAATAGTATGTTTCTCTGGGTTACATATATAAAGCAGAAAGTGAACATTTAGTTCTCGAAGATGATGTTTTGGAAACAGCAAAATAACCAACGAAAGAAACTGAGTGACTTTGACCAGGTCCATCCATACACAGTAATATCACCAGTGTTAATATAACACTTAAAGAGTTCATTTTAACACTACCTCAGTGGTCCATATCTACAGAGTGTAACATTCACATTGAACCTAGAGTTACATTTCCAGAGTCAACTTTACACTAGTAGGAGATAATATTTTACACTACACTACAGTAATTAGTGCCAATCAAGTTTTACACTATGTGAGAAGTAGCACTCATAGTGTTATTGACATTCAACCCTGAAGATTTAAGTTACTGCATTTTATCAATGTAAGGAAGATGATGATGCCTGTCACTTTGAATACAGGATGTTGGTGGACGGGCTTTTAAGAGTCATTATTTTTTAACACTGAAAGGTATCTTGCTCTCATCAGTGTTAAATTAACAAATAATGTCTGACTTCTTCACTTACAATCAATTACTAGTTATTAAAGGGTCATTTAGGGAAAACTGTTAGTGGTCTATCTGCTATAAAATGCAATCACTCATAAGTGCTTAATGACTAAAGAAGGATGACTGCGGTGGGAATATGTTCACTAACATCTGGTGAACATATGTGTACTTTAAAGTATACATGTGGTCTATAAGATCCAGAGGGATTTGATCGGACCTAATTAAGGGTGTGGACCTTTATTTATAGGCCCACTGTTACACATTTAAATGAAAATAAGAACCATTTCATTATTATTATTATTATTATTATTATTATTATTATTGTTATCCACTGTCATACCATCTTTATTTTATAGTATTTGATAATTGACAACAAAATTTTTTTTCTCCATTTTAGAGGAAAGGGATCCATCCAATAATATGCATTTCGATGACATGTTTTATTGTGGACCACAGTTAAACTTGCAGTAGTTGATAGTTTTGTAGGGTCAAGTTAAAAAAAAAAAAAAATCCACAATTTCCTTCCAGCATATCATCACCATCCTAAAAATGTGTGTTCTTTTTGCCTAAATTATGAAATGCTCAATTTCTGGTGTAAGTGTGTAAGTGTGCTGTCCAAGAAGGGGACAGTTGTGTAAATAAAGCGACTGTATCTTAGAGAACATGAGGCTGTGGAAGATCTATCCATTCACAGGTATGGTTCACCTTATTGTATTCTTATTAGATGAGTTTGGACTTTAGCTCCGCCTCCAGTTGATGGTTTCTGGTCTGTGTGAAAGGCTGACCCTTCATCTGCTGTCTTATATGTATATATATATATATATACATACATATCGCAAATAAGTCCCAGAAACCAGGGGGCTCAAAATCACGAGGTCCCAGATCCTGTTCCATCAGGATCCAGCTCAAATTAATGTGAATGTGTTTTTGTTTCTTGTGGTCCATTTTTTATGTGCACCACATTCTTCTTTTTGCTTCCTGTTTAGAGTTGTGTTTAAGTTTGTGAGTTTGCATCATTTCTGTACTTGCATTTGTTTTCACTTGAGACACATTGGATCATTGCAGTGTGTTTGGCCCTTGACAGCCTCTGTAAATGACAAGATGTGAAGTAGACAGTCAAAGTAGACAATAATGAAGACCTTTTATATGTTAGGGGTAGGGGCAGGTATAGAGCATTGGGTGAACTACAGTCTGTGAATTTACCTCCAGATGGCATGGAATATTAAACAGTGCACATTTAATTTACTGCCAAAATATTTAACCAAGCAAGTAGATAAGGGTCATTCACTGGATAATTACTGCAGTGATTAATATGCTGCAGTTTTTTTTTTTAATTCAACTGATGCAATGAGTAGCTTCTCATTTTTTTAGAGAGCATAATGACTGGTGCCCCTTGTTTTGTTTTGTTTTGTTTTTTTGCTTGAATTAAAGGTGGGGTGGGAATCACAATCAGAATTACTTTATTGTCATTGCACACATTTATGTTACAATGAAATTATGCCCCCCCCCCAATGCAATCGAGCATAAAGATAAAAACACGATAATATATAATAAATAAGACTCGATATACATGAAAGTAAATATGCTTAAAAAGCCTTAGAAGTGCTTTCTCTGAAAAAGTGCTAAAAAAAATAAGAGTGATAAAATAATAAATGTGTTTCAAATTAACATGTTTATAAAAGCCATGTTACCCAGGGATAAAAAGCCGGTTAGTTTGGCTCCTCAGATTCTCATACCTCCTCCCTGAGGGTAGGAAGTTGAAGAGGAATTGACCAGGGTGGGCTGTGTCTGTCAGGACGTTCTTTGGAAAATGTTTTACCATATTACTTGAAAACCTCTTCATGATCCCACATCATGCACTGAAATAGAATGTTTGCAAAAAACCCCCAAATGTTTTAGTCCAGTCTAGAGGGTGGAACCAGAGGAAAACTACAGCCAATCATTGCACTGATCATCTTAATCCACATTAAAATAACGAGTAGTACAAGATCCTGAAGCTCTTTAAAAAAAAATGCTGATTGGATCCTGATTGACCCTATTTCAGTGTGCTGAAGTAATTACCCATCATGCCTAGTGCCTACAGTAGAAGCCTGTGGGGGCAGGGTTATGATCAGGGGTTGATTCAGTTGGTCATGTCTAAATAAAAATGACATAAATCAATTCTGTGACATTGCACAACTTTATTGAAATAGTGCCATGGTGAATATATGCTGTAATCAAAGCTAAAGGTTAAATATTAGAATGTAGGATTTTTATTATTCTGGCTTTGATTAAACTGTTACCGGTTCGTTTAGTAACAGATTAAACATTTGTTTTCTTAATCCTGAGCTTTGTGGTTTTGGGAGTTCATTTCTTAATTTCTCCACGGCATAAAATAGTCAGACAGCAATAGAGATTAAAAGATCTGAGTAAAGGTAGAAATTATTAAAAAATCAATGATCCTCCTCCCGTTGTTTCTCTTCTCCTTTCTCCTCATGGTTTGTCATCCTATATATTCAATGCTCCTGCTGTACATGTGCTGGTGTTGACTTACAGTAATGGAGGAGTCAGAGCTCCACTATTGAGATCAGCTGTCATGGTCTGGCTGCTGGATTAGAAATGCTGAGGCAAGCAGATCTGGTAGTTTGTGTGTGTGTGTGTGTGTGTGTGTGTGTGTGTGAGGTGGGGGGGGGGTTGTTTAATCAGAAGTAGATGACTGTGAGAATCTATGCACCGAGTCGTTACACTGAGTCAATAGTGTTATTAAAGCTGCAGCCACACAGTGTGAATCACCACTTCTCCTATCAACTCAGACCAAGATTACACACACACACACACACACACACACACACACACACACACCTGGTCCCACTGGCAGCATCCCCAGCAGGGTGTTCTTGTATTTCACCAAACTCTCATCATCTTTGTCCAATTCCTGAATCTCCTGCAAAGACTTCTGGGCCGGAGGATTGTAGTTGAGGTTTCGTTCACCCTCGTCATCCTCAATAGGTAACTCCTCCTTTTCAGACATCAGACCTTTGCAGAAAACACATAAAAATAGTCTTGTTAAAAATTTTAACAGAATACTCGTACACATTAGGAGGCTGGTTCATGTCGTGATGGTAATAATACGCTGTAATAGTTAGGTTCAAACTTTCTTTCTTTGTACATTTATCAAGTAAAAGTAAAAATACATGTTTATCTGACTCCTCTCGAAAGTGCAAAGAGGGAAAAGCAAACATGATTTTCAGCTGAGCTCATCTGCAGTAAACATTTCTGTTATATTTCAGCGGCTCATAACGGTCTGAAAACTGAGCCGGTGCAGAAGAGATTGCTTACTGTCTGTCTGCATATTCATCTATGTAGGTCAGCTCCAGCACACGGAGCTTTGATTTCATCAGGGAATTTGGTTCAATATTGGATTTAACAGACATTTGATAGTGTGTTCGGTAAGGTAGAATTTCATTTGAGCTTCACCTTTAGAGCAGGAAGACATCTGCTACTGAAACCAGTCAAAGCAACATATAAAATTTGTCATTCACTTCAAGAAAAGGGGACACAATTTATTTGTTATTTAGCAGAGATGCACTAGTGTCATGTGCTTTTATTATGTCATAGATTGAAAAGCAATGATGTAGTACAAATATATTTTTCAACTCTTCAACCCCTGAGCTATTATTTCAGGTAAACATGTACAGCTGTAAATTTGCATGTGTTTCAGTATCATTAAAGATGCTGTGAGAGTGGGTGTGTGTTTTTGTTCCTTCACTTCAGTGGTTTTGCTTTTGTGTTTTAAGGTCAAAACAGGTGGAATAACAGAAAAAGACAAAGAAATGAATTGAACTTTGAAGATTTTTTACTATATAAGCAGCATTTGGTAGACTTCAATATGTACTTGAATCATATGTTTAAATGTGTTTTTTCTTTATACTTATACCAAAGGAATAACAAAGTAAAGAACCTTGAACCATAAATTACATTTTGCTGTCATTTTCTTGTAATTAAACTATATTTACATTTTGTGCTATGTTAAGTGATTCAAATACTTTGTGGGTAACTTTTTGTAGTTTAACTATTCAGTTGGCAAACTACAATTTTGGGCAATGACATGAAATTAAGGACAAGACAGTCCTTTATAGGGAGCTTAAGTCTCCGCCCTTCCTAGGAGGCTCATGGAGCCTGAAATCAGAAAACTAATGAATGGTATTCAATAGGAAATAAAATACTAAAATCGTATCTGTTTGTCATGTGCCCTGAATCACACACATGTTGTACCTCATAATAAATGATAATTATTGATGTGTTTCAACTGCTTCTGTTAACCAACAGCTGATTAATTTGCGAGTAAAACCTGTTAATAATTTGGACTACACGCCTGGCGCCCATGTGACGTCACCACAGACACATATGCGACGCATTGTAGTCTCTCACTAAACCCACATAAAACCTAATGTCATGTTTGCTTCTCATCAAAAACGAGTGGTCTTCCTATGCCACGTCAAATATTTCTTAATAACCCCTATCATATGTGAATTTCAGAGCACTTGTCAAACAGAATCAGAATTTAGCTTGACTTACTCTATTCACTCCCATTCAAATGTTTATGAGCTAAGCACCCATGGACTGGAAGTAGAAGGGTGTGACTTAGCCTCTCCATTAGTCCCACAGTGGAGAAATTCCCATTAGTTACAGCAGCAAAGTGGACACTAAGAATGAGAAGTTTAATCTACAGTAAAATAACAATATACAATATAAACAAGGAATATAAGAAGTATAGAAAATAGAAGATGTACAATGTGAAAAATGACAGATGTGCAAATGAGGTAAAGTGTCCAGTATATGTGCAATAATGTCATAGATGTGCAAATGAAGTGCAGTCATGTAGGGTGTGTAGTCTAATGGGAGAACTGCCTGTTGTAGAGTCTGACGGCTGCAAGAAGGAAGGACCTGCTATTTGTGATAGACATTGGATTTCACCATTGAACACAAAACAGTCCCTTTTTCTTTCATCCTGACTTGCATTTAAGAGACAATCATATCATGACATTACAGTCAACGCTGCCTCTGACTGGTTTGTCCTAGCAGTAATTGAATGCTTCATAGATCATTACTAATAACATGTGGTCATCATCAACATGAACAACCTTCACACCAGTTCCACCCCCAATTGAGACAAGTCGTCCCAACCATGGCCATATTTTGTTTTATTTACACTACATTTACATTTTCTATTCAATACTGAAAATAAAAACTAAAAGTATTTTTACAAACCATATTTCTCCAGAGGTAGAAATGTGGTTTGTTTAAACTGTTTCCATGTTTTATTACTCATAGGTTTACAAGCTATTCTGGCAAAGTAGCTTCCCCAACACTCTTTTACAGCTCTTTTTTTCTTAATCAGTCCAGCTGCTTTTTGGCACTTGGTTGAACTCCAAAAAGTAGTTACAACATTCAGTCAAAAAAAGGGCAAAAAATAAACCAAATAAATCACCACCACAAACAACAGTAAAAACAAAGAACAAGCTAATATAACTTATTTTCAAAGTGAGTCAGTGTCACTCACTGCTCTTTACTCTCTATTCCACAGATGGCAGAGGGGTGCACTGAGCATGCTCAGATGTCTGTGGAAAGAAACAAGTCTTTACCATAAGCACAATTTTAAGATGAAACTATTAAGCAAATGGTTGGATTTTTACAAATATTTGAAATAAATCATACATTCAGAACAGACAAGTCAGGGTTTAAAGGGTAAATGGGTTTATGTATGATTTATGTGCACCACTACAGGCCCAACACTTCACATATCTGAACAAACCTGCTTAAAATAGTCAGAAAATCAACCCAATTATGATTTATATAGACACATATGAACAGAGTGACCATTACCAATGTGACAACAATTTTGTTTTGCTTATGCAACAACTTATGGTGGTCGCATGGAGCCTACCCCAGATACTTAAGGGATACAGATACATTTATTAAATATACATTCATCGCAGGCCTGAACATATCAAGGCAAACAATTTAGATTAAGAAATTAACCTTATCAGTGCATGTGTTTGGTTGGTGTAAGGAAACTGGAGTACCTGAGAACCCACACTGACATCATGTAAACTCAACACAGAACACTGAGTGGTGTTGGAATGAAACCCAGGACCGTCTTGCTGTGAGGTACAAGTGCTAACCACTGTACCCAACAAGTAAACTATATTATTTTAAATTAAACTCTAACCATGATGTTAAACAGGGTTATTCACCACATTGTCCATGCCTACATTTAAACATGTGGGTTTTCGTCATCCATTGAAGATCATTGTAGTCTCTTTGTCTTTACATAGTTATATAGATTACTTTAAACAGACCTAGCTTCTGTTATCCCTTTAGTTATCTGTTTGTAAATCTTTATGAAATCTGATGAGACTTTGCTTACGATAGGCAGGTCGACAACCATAGCTTTAACCAAAGACAATACACTACATGGCAAGGTTTTCTGATTGTGAATGTCCTGTGTGAAGATGAAAGTAAAAAGGGAGAAATAAAATTATAATGCACTAGAATAATGTTTTTGTTTTGGTAGTGAGGACTGTTTTATAATTGACTTCATTTTCCTGCTGGTTTTTATCTCTTTTAGATGAGCATTGGGTTGCAGATCTAGTGAAAGCATGCCTCAAAAATCAATGCTCCCATTATTCACATAGCTGAAAAAATGCCATTCTAGTGAAGAAATGTTGTAAAGATATGTGACTCCAGTGCTTGTATGTATCTTTGTTTGCATTCACTTCTGCCACTGGAGTGAATGACACAGGATCTGTTGTTTGTCTCCTAAAGGAAAATCACTACAGTGCACCATCTTGTTTCTTAACCCATACAGAACCTTCACTGTTGTTATCTCAGTTCCTAAATATAATTTTCTCTATATCTAACCTTCATCACCATTTATTTATATTATTTTATTCCATATTTTGTATTTCATCAATATAATTTGTCATAGTTTGACTCTCAACGTCTTGTTTTGTTAGTTTTTTTGTGTGCATCTTCCTGTTCTTTCTGTCATTGTTAGTGTCTAGGCTTTTATTTTGTCATGTTGGTTCATGTTCACTGTGTCTTGTTTTACTTCCTGTCACTGGTGACCTGTCACTCACTTAATTTAACCGTGATGTGTCTTACCTGGTGTCTGGTGTATAAATGTTGGTCTCTTCTGGAGATTAGAAATGAGATTATTTGCCTTGGATGCATCACTTTAGTGGTTGTCTATGTTCTTGGTGTTCCTTGTGTATGATCTGGTTCTGGATATTTGGGTCTTGGTCTTTTTGTATGGTTCTGGTCTGTTCTGTCGCTGCATCTGATCTCCCGGTTCTGGACCCTGTTTCTGCCCCTGGCTTCATGCTCATCATTTGGACCTCTCTGGCTTTTCGGACCCTGGTTCAGACCCTTTTCTGGTATATGGTAATGTTATCTGAATTGTTCTGTTTTTGCTCAGCTGGTTTTCTGGTTTTGACTCAGTTCCAACCCCTGACTTCTCTTATGTCTTCTTCCCTAGTCGCTGTTATCGGCACAACCCAGCTGATCGGCTCACAGACAGCAACACCATACATTTTATCTATTAAACACCTCAATAAACTGTTTTAATTCTCCATCCATCTTGGAGTCTGCATTTGGATCCTTGTGTTCTGAAACCTGTATCATTATTCAGGTATTTAATTATATTCAATTGAGTGATGTAAATATTCATAAAAGGTCAGATTAAAGGTGAGGGGTATTTTATTAAAAGCAGAGAAAACTGAAGAGAATGAGTGTTTTAGTAATATGTGTATATGTATATATATATATATATATATATATATATATATATATATATATATATATATATATATATATATATATATATATATATAATAAGCTGTTTTTGTACTTGCAGTTTAAATGACACCACATTATTTTTCAATGTATTTTAATTTTCACAAAACAAATGCATAATTTCTACATATTTATCTGCTTTTGTTCACATACTCTTCAGGTAAATTAATCATTAGCACAAAAATATTCTCAAATGAACAACTTTGCATTGTATTTTCATTTATAGTTATTTTATGCTGCAATTGTACATCTTTTTGCTGTTAATTCTACAATCTTTTTTGTTTATGGTGTATCCTTTCATCCAATAGACATTAAATTAAATGTGTACAGTATCGAGCGCTCACTGCATGAAC
Organism: Siphamia tubifer; assembly: GCA_020466265.1. NCBI lineage: Eukaryota > Metazoa > Chordata > Actinopteri > Kurtiformes > Apogonidae > Siphamia > Siphamia tubifer. Next base: position 16,956,997 of record CM035790.1, read on the forward strand.
AGACAGAAGAAAAACAAAACAAATAAAAACATTTACCATCTCAATTCAATATTCCTTAAAAATAGTTTTTCTTTCTCTCTCCTATTCCATTTTCTTTGTTGATGTTAAATTATTGTTCTTTGAAAGGCTCTTGTCCACACATAATCATGACCTTTAACCCCTTGACCTTAACCTCTCTGTCACATTTGAATGTTTTACCACAGCTCCAAGTCTAAAACCAAGACTTAAACCTCCAAAAAGGCATATAAAGTTATATTTAACCACTTCCCAACACACACATACGCACTCGCAATCATTTTTATGCATACCAATGGGGTCCAATTATCTGGAGTACGGGGCACACACACACAAACTACATCGCAAGCATCTGTTTACTGTGCTGTAACAGCCTGGTGTAATAGCCTCTGGTTGTGTTTTTACTGTTCATAATGAGAATGGCTCAGCATCAGTACGTCTGAGCTGAGTCTGAAGGTAATTGGATGACACAGGAGGTTCGCAACACACATACAAACACACGCTCTTTGGTTACACACGTCTACAGTGTTACGGCTTCTGAGAACATACGGGAAAACAAGTGTCAACACACATAAGGACACACACTCTTACTTACAGCAGCACCCCGCCTAATCAGGGCCGAACATGACTGCCTTTAACCGTTACTATGACAACGATTTCAACTCCCCACCACCACCACCACCACCCTTCCAACAGCAGTGACATCACCTTTGCTGTGAATCTGTTATATGATGACACAGAGGATTCAAGCAACACACACACACACACACACCCCGCCCAAAATTTAAAAAAATAAAAATTATGTATGTGTATGTAAAAAAGTAACCTTGAAACCTTTGAAAAATACACATTTTGCTTTGCACCTGTTTTCATTATGCTTTATGGGGAATTCCAGGAAAAAAAAGAGAAAAGATGTGCATACTTCACACATATTTATATCTTACTAGTAGGGACCTACATTTATAATGAACCCTCACGGGGACCTAAATTTTGATCCCCATGGTGTCAGAGGTCCCCATATGGTTAGGGTTAGGGTTGACTGTGCAAGCATGTCAATGTTCCCAGAAAGATAGGAATACAAATGCACACACACACACACACACACACACACACACACTTGTTTACATGTCTCATGAGGACCAAGTTCTTTTTCTATCTCTAAAATAAAATAAAAACTAAATAAATAAAACATTTGAAAATTAAATTAAATTAAATTAAAAATAAAAATAAAAATGAATGACTAAATAAAAAAATAGTTTATATATACATATTCTATGAAATGAATAATTAAAAAAAATACATACAAATAAATCCTTTAAAAAAAAAAAAAAAAAAAAGCAAACACATAATCAAACCTTTGAAAAATACATGTTTCAATTTACACCTGTTTCCCTCATGCTTTATAGCTGAAGAAAAAAAAATTGTATTCATAGGGCCACATCATTTCTATTTTAATAGTGGGGACCTTTATTCATATTTAACCCTCATGGGGACCTGAATCTTGGTCCCAAAAGTGTCGGAGGTCCCCATGGTGTGACTGTGTAAACATGTCAATGTCCCCATAAATGTAGGAATATACACATACATTACCACTACACAAATCAACCACAGTTTAAGATGTATTTCATAAACTCAACCATGTCTTTGTACTTTATAACCTTGTCTTTATCAAACTACCACTCATTTTATGTCTCTGTGGATTTTCCATTGATAATATTTCTCTTTGTACAAACAGCATATTGTAATTCCTGCATAAGATATACAGTATATACTCTATACAGGGTTTCATTGTTAGACCACTTATGTTTCCACATATATTCAACACACCAACTCCTCAGTGTATCTTTTTATGTTCTGTTGTTATAATATGATTTTTATTAAGACAATAAAAAATGATCACTTCATTTAATTCATGCAGTAAACATTTCTTGTATTTTCCCATATTCCTGCACATACATTTTTGAGGCTCATCCAAAATTTTTTTCTAAAGTTGTGGTTTCTTCTTAAATTAGTTTTCAAACCATGAGATACTGTAGCAGCAACAATAAATCCAAGAAACCCAGAGATCAAACACTCAAGCCGCATTATTTGCTGGCGTTAACATCCACATTAAACCCTATAACATGACAAATACAGGGCATGACTATATAAATGAGTCACCCTGATATATTTACATATCAAACTCACCCCCGCATGAGCGTGCACATGCTTATATGTACACACTGCAATGTGAACATGTTACCACTCTGCTATTAAACCCAGATCCTCTTTGACATCTAAAAGCTCGGCTGCTGTTTGATCTGCAGACTGCTGACCTGTCACAGTATCTGTATCAATTAGCATTTTATTTAAAGGCAGGGTTTAGTCCTCAGAGCTTCAGGATTTTGTACCACTCGTTATTTTAATATGGATTTCTCAAGACATTTTACCTCAGTTTTCAGGAAGTAAGATGCATTTTCTCATCAATTACAGGCTCAGGCTTTATATATTAATCTGATCTAAAAGAAGATAAATATACAATAACAAGTGGAAATTACATATGCTATATCCTACACACACACACACCTGAAAAACATTGTATTATTGTCACAAAATGACTTTATTTGGCAAGTCTTCTCATGTAAAGATCTAATACAGACTGTCTAAAGCCAAAGGAAATTATTTTTCCGTATTGCATTATTCAAGCACACTACAAAAATCTAAATCTTACCAAGTGTATTATTCTAATTTCTAGTCCAAATATCTAATCACACCTAAAAAAAAAGACATAATCACTTAAGTAGTAACTTTTCAGTAATTATTATTTATTTTAGACAATAGTTCTGGAAAACCTTAGTTCAAAAATTATTTTCACATTCCATTGGTACAATATTTTGTTGTGTAATTCAAGATTTTGCATTTATTTATTTAGTTTAAATCAAGTTTTGAAAAAAATCTGCCAATGGATTAAGTGAAAAATATCTTGGTAAGATTTCTCGCCGTCGAAACCCGCTTTATCCTCACTAGGGTCATGTGGGTCATAGGGGGCCTAATCCAGCAACAATGGGTGAAGGCGGGGTACACCCTGTATGAGTCTCCAGTTCATCTCAGAGCTGAACATATATAGATAAACAATCACTCTCACAATTACCCCTATGGACAATTTAGATTAACTAATTAACCTATCAGTGCATGTGTTTGGATGGTGGGAGGAAACTGAAGTACCTGGAGAAAACTCACGCAGACTCGAGGAGAACATGCAAACTCCACACAGAAAGGTCTGGTGTGGGAATCGAACCAGAGACCTTCTTGCTGTGAGGCACAAGTGGCAACCACTTTTCCAGATATATTGTATCTATATATTATCCTGGAAGGGGTGGAGACTTAAGCTCCCCAATGTCTAAAAATCAGTTCTTATAGCTCACTGAAAAGTTATTCTTAAAATGATTATATTATTTTAAGTGTGATGAGCTATATTGACTAGAAATTAGGAAAAAATACACTTGGTGAAATTCAGTGCAATCCTATTATTTAACACTTGAGGTGTAAGATCAAATTTAAAAAATAATACTCAACATTTTATAAACCCCCCCCCCCCCAAGTGAAATGAATGCATTAACCATTAAAGGCACAGAAACGTTGGTCCGGTGAGTAGCCCTGTCCAAAAGACATGACGACACCTTTACAACCATGCAAAATTCAGACTTGGATGTACTTGAAAATACATTCTTTCCATTTAAATGTTATTCCGTTTTTCTCACATTTTGTTGTATTTGTTTCTTTGTATGATTAATATAAATTAATAAATAAAATAAATATATAAAACTATATAATTCTGCTATCGACAGCCAAAAGTAACTAAATTATGGCAGTACTTTCAGATATAGAAGTCCACATATTGAAAGAGTCTGATGTTTAAAACAAGCTAACACTACAGTCGTGTATGTATGTGATCATCCAACTCTTTTAGCCTCCATCTGTGATGTGATATTATGTGATGGATTTTCTTTGATGCCTATAAAACTACCTCATTACCCAAGTGGCTTTTGAAACCATCTACTGCATCATTACACACACTAGCTGTAAAATATGCAAACAAGTATAAGTCAGCACTCCTGGATAATACTGCATTTAATTAATTCATATACTATTTATTTCTTAGTCTTAACCCAATGGCAAGTGTGTCAAAATAATATGATGGAGAAATAAAATTAAACGATAACTCATTAATGTGACATCTTGTTTAAGAAGTTACTGTCATTTTTATTTTTAGCATCACATTTGTAGATGGTCAACGATTTCAGAGCCAAAAAGAACAGTTTGTGCAAAATGACAGAATATTAATCAGCTGTTTGGGTGTATGTAATACGACCAGAGGCAGAGACTGTTTTCTTCTGCTGGTATTTTACCACCAAACCAACACATTTAGATAAAATCCACACAACAATCTGTTTGGCAGTACAGAGAGAGCTTCAGGGAAAGAAGGAAAGGTAGATGAGGGGCTTCAGAAAACACACAGATACAGTGCACAAACATAAAACAGTCACACACTTCGACTGGTTGATGCAAACACTTTCAGAGACTAATTTATCAGGACATTATATGGACATGTTCCACTGGAAGAAATGTTACCAAGTGTATTTTTGTCACTTCTAGTTCAAATATCTTGTCACCAGACATAATCACCTCATTATCAAGAGGAACTTTTCAGTGAGATATAAAGAACTGATTTATAGACAATAGATCTGGGAATGTTAATTTAAGAACATCTTACCAACATCATTTTCAGTTGTTTAATTGGCAGATTTGCTTTGCTTAATTCAACCAAAATGTGTTTTATGTTTGTTTGTTTTGTTTTTTTTTACCTATAAAACCCCAAACAGCCTCTGGCAACTAAAACCATCTACTGATTTAAATTGTTTAATTAATCCTATTAATATATGTCAATAATTGGTGTAAAATATAGTTCTTCATAATTTTAATGGTCATCAGATATGACCATATTTGGGCATTCAGAGGCTCCGTAGTTACCATGGAAACCCTGTCATCTTCTACAACATTGGTTCATCAGTAAAAGTCATGGAGTTGGAGCAATGACAGCAGATGGACACGCTGGGTTTGTTTTCTGTTAATGATATTTTTGTTGAAGACGTCACATTTTCTTCAGTTTTCTCTGTTTTGATACAAAAATGTTTGAATTTACCACAGATATTCAAGAAAATTTAAATTAAATATATGAGAAAATCTATCATTTTTAGTGAAAAATTTAAAGTAAAAAGGATAATATTTTTTTTTTAAAAATCGCAATAAAACAAGCAAGAAATGTTAAATAGAGCAAACATTTCAATTTGGGAACTGCCACAGAACACTGGGCCTTCATTAAAGTTACATTTCTTTTCAGAGGACTGTTTTATCTACTGTACAGTTGCTTTCCTACAAACTACACACTCATTTCCTTAGACCCTCAAGGAGGGTCTAAGGACAGGGGATGCCTGGGACTTTTCATATATTTCTGTAGCTGATTGTGTTTTTGTAAAGCCCTCTGAGACGACTTTGTTGTGATTTAGGGCTTTATAAATAAAATTGAATTGAATTGAATTGAATTTTAATGTGTATTTTAAAAAAAAGAAAAGAATATAATAGTGAAGTGGATGATTAATAAAACACTTTTATTGCAATAGAAATAAGAGCCACACACTAAACTGTAAATGAAAACTCATTTAATCAAAGTGGACCTCTCCTCCTGTTTATCATCCCCTGTTGTCTGTATCTTCTTTCCTTAACCCAGATAACTGTTCACCATGACAGGAAAACACTCTCTTCCCCACTCTGTGTGTTTGTGAGTGAGTAAAAGCTGGTGCATGTGTACACCCTGAGCGTTGATTTGCTGTTTTTATAGTCCTTTGTGGCCCGCTGTCACCGCTCTGTTCTAATACTATAACGAGACCTCTGGGACGCTGAAACACACATATATACAAAAACAGACACCCAGCGGAAGATAAAAGGGAATCTTTCAGGCCTGTGTAAAACCAATAACAGCTTTTACAATGAAGGGGAAGGAAGGCAGTGAAAGAGGAATGATCAGCGGAGCATCTAGTGGAGGATACACTGAGCACGGTTGGAGGCTCCTGACAGCGTGTGGCCTTTACCGCAATGAAAACACAACCAGAATCTGTCACCCAGAAGATTTAAGACACCCAGTCCACACAGAGACATAAAGAAGATGTACTAGATTTACACACATGTCAACCAGGATTGAATTATAAACACAAAAGAAATATATTCATATTACTACATAAATATTGTCCAGGTAGAGCTGTGACATACAGTAAGGCCCAGTGTGCAACATGCATTTGATTAGTTTGAAGTGAATCATTTCTTTATACATTAATTTTTTCAAAATTAGTTTGTGCTAAGTTTTAACATTAGGAATACACTGATCTACATATATATATATACATATATATATATATATATATATATATATATATATATATATATATATATATATATATATATATATATATATATATATTTTTTTTTTTTTTTTTTTTTTTTTTTTTTTTAGAATGTATCTGCTTCAGACATTAAATATGCTAAATCTTATATACTTTAATATGATGAATCAGAAAACAAATGACAAAAGTGCTGGTGAGGTCATGTTTTTAATATGGTGTGTTATTACAAATATGTACATGTATACAATAGATCTGTAAATATTCCACTAGAAAGAACATGTAAAGTGAATGGATCATAATGTACAGACAATGTTTTGAAGTCGATCTGGTAGATCTGACACCAATAACCTATTCTATTGTTAATTCTAAGAACTTTACATTTTTGCCCTAGACCTATCTTGGAAACATGGAAACCAACCAGTATTTAAGACTTGTTTTCTTTGTCAGTAACACACATGTGGTAAAATGTCATTAGTTTTATTGCAGAAGCATTTTACTTGTAAAAACTATTAAATATTTGGACTTTCAAAGATGACAGAGTGCATCCTGTTTGAGAAAGTCTATGGTCAGGTAAGTTAAAAACAGACTGGTCCCACAGTTCAGTCTAAGCCAGGGGTCTGCAACTCCGGTCCTAGAGATACATGTTTTAGATGTTTCCCTCTTCCAGCACACCTGATGGTCGTTATGAGGCTTCTGTAGAGCTTAATGGTGTGTTGGAAGAGAACTACATCTAAAACATGCCCGACAGTGGCTCTCAGGAGTTGCAGACCCCCGGTCTAAGCTGTCCTACGAGCACTAATGCTGGGGGAAGTACAGGCACTGGGTCCTATCACCTGAATTCATAATTTCTTATATGTAGTTTTTCTATCAAGTGGGGGGGGGGGGGGCTAAACAACCATAGACAATATGATCAGCAGTGACTCACCTGTGTCCTATCCTGACCTGCTCCCCCTTCCTCACTTGTCTGAATGACTCCGCCCACCTGCCTCACCTGACTAGATAGACCTCCTCCTGTAGCTCCGCCCTACTGCATACTCACAGACTGGATCTACATCTGAAAATGGACATTCATCAATAATCTGTCTGTCCATGGGAGTGAATCTCTCACTCACTAAGGTTGTCCTAGAGGTTTCTCTTTTCCCATTGGGGTTTTGGAGTTTTTCCTGCAAGGAAGGAAGTGTCCAAGGACAGTTCTTCTCCTGTGTGTTTCATTAATTGTTTGTTTTTTCAGACCAACTCTGTAAAGCCTTATGGGAGAACTGTGTTTTGATTTGGGTCTCTACAACTAAAACTGAACTGAATTGAATGAGTGATTTAAAAAATACAAACAATAAAGCCTCATGAATGTGCAGTGACTGGAGAAACATATTAATAATAGTATATTATCACAAACAGGTTATAATTTAGAATTTTGCGTTGACAAACAAATCTCTGTTTTGTTATTTTTGGGTATTTTGAATGGAATAACTTCATGACCCCGCCATCTGAAAAGGGGAGGTAAGGGCATTGTTTTTTTGGGGGGGGGTTGTCTGTTTGTCTGCCTGTCTGTTTGATTGCCAGAAACCACTGGGCAAATTTCTTTGAAGTTTTCATAAAAAAGTGTGAGGTAGTCCAGAATATATTTCATTCATTTTTGGTGAATGCAGGTTAAAGGTCAAAATCAAGGTAACAAAAAATGCACTTTCATAATTATATAGAGATTGGGCAAATCCAATAAAATATTTGTGAGCGGCTGAGTTTGTTTTGTCTAACACCATGGATTAAATATATTTTCCCAAACCTAACATTTGTACATAATGCTATTGGTACCAGATATTATGATTTTTCTTGATATATTTCTGCCACTCTGGGTCTTTCAATCCTAATATCAGCATAATGTATAAAATCAGTGCAACATCACACCCACAGCTGGTAAGACTTCTCATTCCAGCTAATTCTTTTTTAGTGTGAGTGAGAGTTGACCAAACCAGATGGCTACTCCTGGTGTAAATGGAGTATTTATGGTCAGCATGTGACAAATATTTAACATGTGTGGAGGCTGAAAACACAAATAAGCATAAAAAATATGGACAATTATATAAAAATAAACTCAAAGCATTTTGTAGGAGCAAACAATAAACCATAAAAATCAGTGAAAAACAATGATTTTCATGGTTTTATATTAAATACAATGGCATCTATGAATTAAATCAAATCTATAGAAGATGATATTGTAAAGTAGCATGAGCACATGGGAGATGTACATCATCTAATATGAGTCAGGCAGGAATGATTTTTAAAGGTTATATAATACATAGGTTTAATATCATATATTCACCTTTTGTTATCATATTCTGAGAAAAGAGTCACAAGTAACACAACACCGAGTATTTTTAGCTCATGATGTTACACTATTGATAAGTGATGAAATGGAATAGGACAAATAAATACAATTATATATTATAAGACATTTTTGCACAAATGTATTATAATGTCATAAAATAGGCTTAGTCATTTTACACATGTATTTATTTCTTACTGCTCTATAAGTATAAATTAGTACATGTGGGTGTGGCTGTGGGACAGGAGCAGTTCAGGGACATCCAGTATAACAGGGAATTAGCAGATGATTATGTTGAACCATATGAGGCTCTGAAAGGGCCATCACAAAACTGACTCAAGGACATTTGAACACCCCTATTCAGGGGCTTTGTGAAATAATATTCTAAAGCACAAATTTCAAAACTCAGAGACTTAATGTTCAACTTAAAGTCATCACTTTATCAAGTGACAAACAACTGTTTTCAGCTATAAAGTGCAGAATTTTACATATAGGTCCATTTGTGTATTATCCCCAATCCTGAAGTATTTAATCACAATTAACCTTTAACTTCAACATCTTCTACTTCAACTTTTAACTTTATTTATCCTTTGGAAGGAAGTCTGATGTTCACCAGATGCTAACACAATAAAATGACACAACACACACACACAAAACTGTTTTTGTCACAATTTCCAAATGATTGTTTGCATTTTTCAAACTATTTAATACCATTTATTATTATAATCTCCTCTGCATTTGGTATTTTTAGTGAAAATAAGGCATTGCACTACAGTACAATACAACTGTTCAATTGTGCATAGAACAACTGAAAGGGTTCTACTGTATCTGCACTCTTCTTTTCTTACTTTAATTCATTGATAAATAAGTATACTTTATTGATTATGTATCACATGTAATTGTGTATATTTAACCTGTGTCATTTCTATTTTTGTGACACACTTTAAATTGTCCTTTGTATGAATTGTGGTATACAAATAATCCTTGCTTATTTTATTTTACTGCTTCTGTAGATGTTCATGAAAGCTCAGAGTAAATTCATAGGTTAATATGTTCAGAAAAAAGAAGTAGTGTCAGGCACAACAAACCCCGCCCTCTTGCACATGCTTTACCTGATTTGCCCTTTCTCTTATCACTGCCAAAACACATTTTTCGTGACTGTAACTGTGACCTTTGACCTACATTCACCAAACTTTAATGGGATCTATTCTGGACCACCTCACACTTTTCCTGAAAATTTCATGTAATTTGCTCCAGTAGTTTTTATGTAAAGTTGATGAAAATCAGACAGACAAAAACAACAATACCCCTCTCCCCTTTTGAAGGGTGGGATAATGATGAAAAAAATGACCTTTTCAACACATGGCAATATATCACATAAGTATTAGTCTCGCCAAGATGTTACAACCATAGAAATGTATGCATTTGTAATAAATCCATAAATATATCATTAAAGGCTCATAAAACAAGCATGTAGAGCCACTATCATTTATCAAAATATATGTGTTTTACTGGTGAATCAATATTCAGTAAGATGATGCTCTTTAAATGTTCACTACAGAGCTGTATGGGTCTAAATGGGTCACATTTGATGATAATGAACAGGTGAAAAAAACGGTCTTTTACTTGAATTATTTACATTATGGATAGTATTAGTAGATCAACAGTTATTGAACAATTTCGCTCAGTAAATGTTTTTGGTTGGTGGTGGATGTTTGGGTCTTTATGGGCACATTATGTGTTGTATTGCTGTATTTTTATGCTGCATTAAATGGTTTATGTATGCTATAATGTATTTTTTTGGCTCTCATTGGTACACAGCTAATCACGGGAACAAATAAAGTGATTGATCACATTAAGTCATATAGTTTGATTGAGAGGTTTAGTGAGGTCTAGTGGTGAAGTTGCAGACTGAAGTGAATATCCTCTCATCACCTACAATGACCAGAAAAACTATGTTCATCCCTATAATGTCAAATGTATCATATTTGATGCATCAGTTTCAAAGCCCTTTGCATGATCAGTGTGATGTTTTATCTTGAAAAATCTAATGTGTACAATTAGATACATGCAATACACAGATAATCCACCAGGGGGAGGAGTTTATTGACCAACAGCCTTTCCAGTGACACTATTGTCAGCACTAGGTCATAGAAGGAATCGGGAAGTAACAGAATCCAAACTGGTGTCTAGTTTGTTTTGATCATATCAGTGTCATTATGTTCAATCTACTATTTATTAGGCCTAGAGTCATTTTTCATTCTTGTTATGATGCAATGATAGAATACATAATTTATTCACTTTTGGCAGTTTTAAAATACAGTAAATGACGCTAAATAAATAGAAAATCATTCTTAAGCATATCAATGGGGCGCCATGTTGGATTCTGTTACTTCCGTCCCGATTCCATCTATGACATAGGGGGAGCTTATGTCTCCGCCCCTTCAAGGAGGTTCATGGGGCCTGAGATCGGAAAATGAATGAATGGTACTCAACATTATTATTATTATTATTATTATTATTATTATTATTATTATTATTATTATTATTATTATTATTATTATTATTATTATTATTATTATTATTATTATTATATTCAATGGGAAATAAAATGGTAAAATCGTATCTGGTTTGTCATGTGCCCTGAATCACACACATGTTGTACCTCATAATAAATGATCATTTTTGATGTGCGTTTCCACTGCTTCTGTTAACCAATGGCTGATTCATTTGCAAGTAAAACCCATTGATAATTTGGGCCAGAGTCCTGCACGGTTCTGATTTTGACAAACCGCAACCGCCCGTTACCCGTCATGTTCAAACCCGTATCCGACCCATTTTCTGACGAAAAAAAAGTACAAATCCGCACCCGAACGACCCGCTATAAATGAACCCGATATCCGACCCGAACCCGGAAGAAAATGTCAGCTTAAATACAAAATGTATTGCCACGAATATACTGAACAGTGACATAGCCAAGGCAGAGCCAAATAAAAATGTTGTTAAACAGGAGCAGACAAATAATAAATTCAAAAACTATTTTTATACGTGAGCTCACGCACGCGCGCGCGCACACACACACACACAACACACACACACGCTTGAAAAACACATCAAGAAGGAAGCAGACAGGAGGCAGCTATACAAGTCCAAACTAAAGAACAGTTTTACCCTATGAACCGCAAATTAGACCCGCGATCACCCACGTCCGACCCGAACCGAACCCGTATCCGACACAGCACAACATTTTTCACACCGTTTCGTGAAAATCTGCGGTTCACCCACGGGTCACCCGCGGTTACCCGAACCCGTGCAGGACTCTGATTTGGGCTACATACATTCCACACGTGATGTCACCATAGACTACACACCACAGCTGAGCGGAGTGTGATGTCACATATGCGACACATTATAATCTCTTACTAAGCCACATAAATCCTAACGTCACATTTGCTTCCCATCAAAACCAGGTGGTCTGCCTATGCCACATCAAATATTTCTTATTAATCGCTATCATATGTGAATTTCAGAGCACTTGTCAAACTGAATCAGAATTAACTTCAGGACCAATAAAGGCTCCAGTTTCAAGGAACTGGAATTTTCTGTCAGTAATTTAATGGTTCAGACATTACAGGGTTAATTGTTTGTACTCTTCTAGTCTACTCTTAAACTTGGACTGAAAAAAGGAGCAGCTTGAATAACTGAGAGCAGATTTTTATTGGATCTCACTGGTATATATTTTCTGTTACAGTCTTATGTCATTTTTGACTAGTTATCAATGTTCTTTTTATATAGTAGAGACAGATGCCCCCCCCCCATCTCTTTTCTATTTCTACATACAGTTCTGTATTATGTTCAATCTTTAAGTAAGTTGTATCAGAGTGTTCTTCAAGTGCTTATATGAGGCCTGTTTGACTATTATATACAAACCAGACTACCTTTTGGAGGAAAATACATTCTTATTGTAAGTGCAACTGTTGTTGAATTTAAGGAATTTAAGAATACTCTACTAGGATGAATCCATTCTGTTTTCTTCTTCATTTTTCTTTATGAGCTGGTGAAGATCCTCTCCTGGACTAAATATAAACTGGAATGACACTTATCTCATGTTTTCCATGTTAATCTGTTTCGTGAATTTACCTGTTCAGACCTAATAAAGTTACAATTAAAAAGAACAAAAAAAGGTGTCTGTTCTGCATCCTCTTTAGATTTGTACAGTTCACTCTAAAAGCAAAAACACAACTGCTCTCATTTTTTTAGATAATAATTTTACTCCATTTCCACAATAAAATCTTCAATATATATTATAGGGGATATTTAATAATCTGCATGGACATACTCTTCTGAGGAAGCACTGTTACATAAGAATATAATGTGTCCCAATTTAATATATAAATGTCTTTATTTTAATGCCAGTGATTAAACTGTAAGCATTCAGACATGCACATACAGAGACAGTAATATGTCCCCAGCTGTTCTGTCAGCCCTGTTGAGACAGCAGGTTGTCTAATTGACTGACTTGATTGGTCTTGTCTGTTCACCCACTCAACCTCATTTATCACAAATGGGAACAAAAAAAAGGAACAAGAAGGGATGAAGTAGATACAGTATGGTTCCTTAAAGACTCCCATCTGACAAACTGATGGAGCGGAGAAGATGGAAGCAAGGAGAGAGAAAGTAAGGAAATCTGTGAGGAACACGATTAACCCATAAAGACCCAAAAGACACCAGAGATTAAAGTCCTCTACTGAAATGACCTGTTTAATACCTGTCAATCCACTAATCCTATCAATGCATGCAAAAATTTATATAAAATAGTTTGTCATCTTTTCAGGGTCCACAGATATGACCCATTTGGACATTCTCCAAATTTTTATTTCATTTATTTTATTTAACCATTTAAACTTCTACTCATTTTTGTCTAACCTAAATTGCCTAAACGTTTTAATAAAAGTCAATTGAATGCTGTTATTGAACCATCCAAGGGGCTGGTCTCTTTTTAAAGCTGACACCCCTACATTTTTTTTTCCAGTACAGTTAGAATCACTCTCATTGTTACTGGCACTGAGTATTTTAGTTTGGAACACAGTCAAATTAAATAAATTTGTATCTCACCTGAATTTTTTCCTCAGTAAAACACCTGAATAAAAGTGTGTCTGCACAGTGAGAGGCCAAAAACACTATAGGACCACAGCAGTAGGTTTGACCTAGTTCACATGAACATTTTACAGCAATACTACAATAAATAAGTATTAGGCACATGTTTATGAGAGGATATGTCCAGGTGTTGTCCAAAAATGTCACACGCTGAACACTTTTGGACACACTTGTATAAAAAGGCTGCGATCCTTGAATGCTTCAGTGTACGATTATCGATGATGACTCTATGGAAAGATTACACTTTGGGGGCAGATTCACTATGATACTTACTATATATATATATATATATATATATATATATATATATATATATATATATATATATATATATATATATATATATATATATATATATATAAAAATAAATGAGTTTTTTTAATAATTTTATTTTAAAAAATTACATATAAAAGAGTAAAGTTATGATGCCACTGCCATTTGTGAATATTTATTAATGTTTTGACATGTTTTGGACAAGATTTTGACTATATATTTTTTTGGTTTGGATGTTTTTGTTGGAATATGACCATGTTTGTTGGAATATTGTTCCTTTGTGGATAATTATGGGAGATAAAAGGTAAGTCATGCCACTTCCTGTTTGATTTTCGTTTGAACATGTTTGAACAAATAAGTCATTTTTAGCTGCTGTGGTTAATTAATCTGAAAGTGGCTTATATCAGCTCGAATCTGTGTTTTCAAAATATGCTGAGTGTATGAGATGTCAAACCCACAGGTTCTGGTGGTTCTGTTTACAATTCCACATGTGGGCCCTTGGAAGTTTCCTTCATTTAACCAGGAGAAAAGATTCCACTGAGATTAAGAACCTCTTTTCCAAAGGAGTCGTCACCAGGAGGCAACATAAAATACAGTAAACATTTATAACATGCAGTTAAAAAACAATAATTTACAAGACAACTTGTAAACAACACTATGAAAAACAAATGCAACTAATGAGTTAGCCTTAAGCACTTTGAGTTTGCATTTAAAAGCAAATAACAAAAAAAAGAAAAAAGAAAAAGAAAGAAACACAATCATCTTCTACAACATTGAGTCATCAGTAAAATGACGGTGAATATTGACACTTGGTTTATGGTCATTTAATGAATATATTTTGTTGAAAAAGTCAGGATTACTTCATTGTTCTCTGTTTATCATATCATGACAAACAACTTTAACCTATCATCTTTCATCTAATTAAATATTCTAAAATACATGGCATTCATTGAAATAAAAAATACAGAGAATAATACTACAATACATGTTGATAATAAGTAAGGTTAAATAGAAGGAAAAAAAATAATTTGGGAAGTGACACAAAAGCAGTAGTGGGTTTTTATGAGTTAAAGAGTGTGGAGGTCAGAAGAACGACAACAACAACAACAAGGGTGAGTGGAGACAAAGGGGCCAAATGAGGATGGAAAAAAGCAAAAACAATAAATAAAAGTAGACACTGTGGGACAGAGCATAAGCAGCAAAAAAAAAAGAGAGACTGTAGGAAGGAGGTGGAAAATGAATGTGTTTAATTGCTCGCCGCCTGCTCTTGTGTTTGCTGACTGACAGCTCACAAAGTGTGTTCTGCCACATGGGCCTCACCCACTCACCCACTCACCCACTCGCTCTCCTTCTCCCTCTCCACCACACACTTTGTAAAATATCCTCCTTCTTTCCTCTGTGGGTAAAACAGCTGCTGACAGAAACACGTCAACTGGCACATGTTCCCTTTGTTTCCTTCCTCCTCTACCTCCTAGAAATACTTCTTCTCATTCCACTGTCCCACCCCCATCCTCCCATCACTTCACAACACTCAATGTTCTTCTCTCCCTTCATTTCCTCCAAACCTCTTTAATGCTCCTCTGCCTGCATCCACCTCACTCCTTCATTTTGCTCTGTTATCCTCTCACCATTTATCTTCCACTCAGTTGCATCCCACGTTCCTCTGAAATTTCCCTCCTCCTCCTCATCTTTCAGAATTCAATCCAAGCTAAGTGGTTTAGACAAGATTTGATGTGTCACATCCATAAAAGCCGAGACTTCAAGAAGCATTTTGCTTTGTGTTAATAAGAAATTACACAGAAATTGCAAACATATTCCTTTCTAATGATATACTGACTTTCTAGTGAATAAAGCACGAGAAGTGGTTTTATACGCTTAAATGTTGGATTATAATAAAGATTAAGGATACTTGTATGGACTGAAACATGTATTTTCGTATATATTTCTTCAATATATCCTCTCATCTCAATCAATTGCTTAAAGCAAACTTGATTAGAACTCAGTGTATAATTGTATTTTCATATTCTGTGCCTATTTTTTTGTACATTGTTGTTTGTTGACTGTCTATGTGAACTGTGCTTGTAAAGGAGGGATGTTTTTTGCTATAATATGACATGTTTATATCTTATATTACTCTTATATGAGTGCTTATTAATGTGTACTCTGCCTATTAACTTGACAAATAAAGTAATTTATTATGTTACGGCTATATTAGGCATACACATAAAGTTTAGTTTGCAGTATTTCTGATACAAATCTTATAAATGTACATACATTTCTTATTCAATCAAAGACCTAGTGCATATTTTTTAAAGTTATTTCAGTTACAGCTTATTTAACATACCTCCATTACATGTTAGATTGTTCCAAATGCTTGTGATTGACATGCAGAAGGAGTTGTGTTAAGTTTAAGATTAAATAAATGGCTGAACATTAAACCCACAGCAGAAACAGACTTGAGGCTGCAACACAAAAATGTATGACTTGAAACTCTTTAGATCCTGACTGGAGCAGAGCGATCCCCTCAAATCACTGTTAGTAATGCACAAAGCGAATGGCACAGGGGATTCTCAGACTCCTTAGATGTTAAATCACATTTTACTTGCACTTCCAGAACCTTAACTTAAACAGGATATTTCTTATTCTGGTCTAATCATCAGTGTGGTCTTCCTGCTCCACACACATTTCTATACACACCTGTGTGAAGGGGAAACCCCTGGACTGTTCCACCATCTGGAGCTGCTCAGCACTACTGCAGTGTAGCACACAAACATGCACACACACACACACATGCAAAAAACACACACACATGCACACAGGTGTATGGCAAATAGAATACAGTGGCAAACACATGATGAAGTGGACATGGTGACATCATTTGGCTCCTACATAAGCTGTGTCATCATTCACACAGAGCCTCTTCTCACAGACACACACCCTTTTGCATATGTGTGTGTGAACAGACATATAATTATAAAAGCAATGCACAAACACACACACACACGCACACACATACACACGCACACACACAGGAGATAAGAGATAGTGTAGGATGTGATCAATAGCTATTGATCTGCCACCTTTGGCTTGTCTTGGCATTGGTTCATGTTAGACATAAAAATGTCCACACCCCGCAAGGATAGAGACATATGGCACACACACACACACACACACACACACACACACACACACACACACACACACACACACCACACACACATGCGGACACATAGAGCACATACACAAAGCTTTTAAAGCAGTCACACGTGTGCATGATTTTTTTTATTTTATTTCTATATCTCAGGCAGCACAAATCAAGTCCCATAAAATACAGATTTCATAGACAGTATAATAACTTGGATCACTAAGTTGTGAATCTCACACACAAACACACTCTCTCACACACACACACACACACACACAAACACACACACACACACACACATGCATTCCCACTCTATCGCCTCACCTCTGTAGCACATAGTTATCCACAGCAGCTCAGCACCTGACCCCCGAACTCACACACATCCATTCCCAGCATGCTGCCCTCTCCGTGGGGCTGCTCTCTGTTCGACGCCGGCTGAAGAAGAACCAGGGACCCTCCTCCACAGGTAGTAACAAAGTAGTAGAGTGGATTAAACAGGAAAGCATCCACCAAAAAAAAAAAAAAAAAAGTCTCAAATTGGGAAGAAAGAAAAGAGGAAGGGGAGGGGGAGGGGGGTCAGGCGAGCATCTCCTCCCTAGAGGGGATTATTTATTTATTTTTTATTTGTATTTTTTTTAAGAAAAGGCAGGGGTTGGAAGGGGAAGAGGAGAAGGACTGCTGTGAGAGAGATGGAGGCAGAGAGAGAGAGAGAGAGAGAGAGGTAGGGGAGGGTATCCTTGGGTGTGGGGTGTGGATGAGATGTGTGTGAGGTAGACAGAGAGAGAGAGAGAGAGAGAGAGAGAGAGAGAGAGAGAGAGAGAGAGAGAGAGAGAGAGAGGAGAGAGAGAGAGAGAGAGAGAGAGAGGGAGAGAGGGAGAGAGAGAGAGAGGAGAGAGAGGGAGAGAGGGGAGAGAGAGAGAGAGGGAGAGAGGGAGAGAGAGAGAGAGAGAGAGAGAGAGAGAGAGAGAGAGAGAAGGAGGAGGAGGTAGGAAGCGATAACCAGCAGTAGCAGCAGACACCAGCCGGCTTTCTACACCCCCCTCTCCCTCCTTGTTTTTCTTTTTTTAAAGTACAGCTCCGAAAAAGCAGGAAATCTACAATGCTAGCTGTCAGTTGTGTGTGGATGCTAACGTGCTAGCCGGTAGATCTGCGGCAGCCAGTGGGAGTCTGTG
>CM035790.1:16975615-16998115 GCA_020466265.1 Siphamia tubifer
CAATAAATAAGTATTAGGCACATGTTTATGAGAGGATATGTCCAGGTGTTGTCCAAAAATGTCACACGCTGAACACTTTTGGACACACTTGAATAAAAAGGCTGCGATCCTTGAATGCTTCAGTGTACGATTATCGATGATGACTCTATGGAAAGATTACACTTTGGGGCAGATTCACTATGATACTTACTATATATATATATATATATATATATATATATATATATATATATATATATATATATATATATATATAAAAAAATAAATGAGTTTTTTAATAATTTTATTTTTAAAAAATTACATATAAAAGAGTAAAGTTATGATGCCACTGCCATTTGTGAATATTTATTAATGTTTTGACATGTTTTGGACAAGATTTTGACTATATATTTTTTTGGTTTGGATGTTTTTGTTGGAATATGACCATGTTTGTTGGAATATTGTTCCTTTGTGGATAATTATGGGAGATAAAAGGTAAGTCATGCCACTTCCTGTTTGATTTTCGTTTGAACATGTTTGAACAAATAAGTCATTTTTAGCTGCTGTGGTTAATTAATCTGAAAGTGGCTTATATCAGTCGAATCTGTGTTTTCAAAATATGCTGAGTGTATGAGATGTCAAACCCACAGGTTCTGGTGGTTCTGTTTACAATTCCACATGTGGGCCCTTGGAAGTTTCCTTCATTTAACCAGGAGAAAAGATTCCACTGAGATTAAGAACCTCTTTTCCAAAGGAGTCGTCACCAGGAGGCAACATAAAATACAGTAAACATTTATAACATGCAGTTAAAAAACAATAATTTACAAGACAACTTGTAAACAACACTATGAAAAACAAATGCAACTAATGAGTTAGCCTTAAGCACTTTGAGTTTGCATTTAAAAGCAAATAACAAAAAAAGAAAAAAGAAAAAGAAAGAAACACAATCATCTTCTACAACATTGAGTCATCAGTAAAATGACGGTGAATATTGACACTTGGTTTATGGTCATTAAATGAATATATTTTGTTGAAAAAGTCAGGATTACTTCATTGTTCTCTGTTTATCATATCATGACAAACAACTTTAACCTATCATCTTTCATCTAATTAAATATTATAAAATACATGGCATTCATTGAAATAAAAATACAGAGAATAATACTACAATACATGTTGATAAATAAGTAAGGTTAAATAGAAGGAAAAAAAATAATTTGGGAAGTGACACAAAAGCAGTAGTGGGTTTTTATGAGTTAAAGAGTGTGGAGGTCAGAAGAACGACAACAACAACAACAAGGGTGAGTGGAGACAAAGGGGCCAAATGAGGATGGAAAAAAGCAAAAACAATAAATAAAAGTAGACACTGTGGGACAGAGCATAAGCAGCAAAAAAAAAAGAGAGACTGTAGGAAGGAGGTGGAAAATGAATGTGTTTAATTGCTCGCCGCCTGCTCTTGTGTTTGCTGACTGACAGCTCACAAAGTGTGTTCTGCCACATGGGCCTCACCCACTCACCCACTCACCCACTCGCTCTCCTTCTCCCTCTCCACCACACACTTTGTAAAATATCCTCTTCTTTCCTCTGTGGTAAAACAGCTGCTGACAGAAACACGTCAACTGGCAACATGTTCCCTTTGTTTCCCTTCCTCCTCTACCTCCTAGAAACACTTCTTCTCATTCCACTGTCCCACCCCCATCCTCCCATCACTTCACCAACACTCAATGTTCTTCTCTCCCTTCATTTCCTCCAAACCTCTTTAATGCTCCTCTGCCTGCATCCACCTCACTCCTTCATTTTGCTCTGTTATCCTCTCACCATTTATCTTCCACTCAGTTGCATCCCACGTTCCTCTGAAATTTCCCTCCTCCTCCTCATCTTTCAGAATTCAATCCAAGCTAAGTGGTTTAGACAAGATTTGATGTGTCACATCCATAAAAGCCGAGACTTCAAGAAGCATTTTGCTTTGTGTTAATAAGAAATTACACAGAAATTGCAAACATATTCCTTTCTAATGATATACTGACTTTCTAGTGAATAAAGCATGAGAAGTGGTTTTATACGCTTAAATGTTGGATTATAATAAAGATTAAGGATACTTGTATGGACTGAAACATGTATTTTCGTATATATTTCTTCAATATATCCTCTCATCTCAATCAATTGCTTAAAGCAAACTTGATTAGAACTCAGTGTATAATGTATTTTCATTTTCTGTGCCTATTTTTTTGTACATTGTTGTTTGTTGACTGCCTATGTGAACTGTGCTTGTAAAGGAGGGATGTTTTTTGCTATAATATGACATGTTTATATCTTATATTACTCTTATATGAATGCTTATTAATGTGTACTCTGCCTATTAACTTGACAAATAAAGTAATTTATTATGTTACGGCTATATTAGGCATACACATAAAGTTTAGTTTGCAGTATTTCTGATACAAATCTTATAAATGTACATACATTTCTTATTCAATCAAAAGACCTAGTGCATATTTTTTAAAGTTATTTCAGTTACAGCTTATTTAACATACCTCCATTACATGTTAGATTGTTCCAAATGCTTGTGATTGACATGCAGAAGGAGTTGTGTTTAAGTTTAAGATTAAATAAATGGCTGAACATTAAACCCACAGCAGAAACAGACTTGAGGCTGCAACACAAAAATGTAAGACTTGAAACTCTTTAGATCCTGACTGGAGCAGAGCGATCCCCTCAAATCACTGTTAGTAATGCACAAAGCGAATGGCACAGGGGATTCTCAGACTCCTTAGATGTTAAATCACATTTTACTTGCACTTCCAGAACCTTAACTTAAACAGGATATTTCTTATTATGGTCTAATCATCAGTGTGGTCTTCCTGCTCCACACACATTTCTATACACACCTGTGTGAAGGGAAACCCCTGGACTGTTCCACCATCTGGAGCTGCTCAGCACTACTGCAGTGTAGCACACAAACATGCACACACACACACATGCAAAAACACACACACATGCACACAGGTGTATGGCAAATAGAATACAGTGGCAAACACATGATGAAGTGGACATGGGTGACATCATTTGGCTCCTACATAAGCTGTGTCATCATTCACACAGAGCCTCTTCTCACAGACACACACCCTTTTGCATATGTGTGTGTGAACAGACATATAATTATAAAAGCAATGCACAAACACACACACACACGCACACACATACACACGCACACACACAGGAGATAAGAGATAGTGTAGGATGTGATCAATAGCTATTGATCTGCCACCTTTGGCTTGTCTTGGCATTGGTTCATGTTAGACATAAAAATGTCCACACCCGCAAGGATAGAGACATATGGCACACACACACACACACACACACACACACACACACACACACACACACACACATGCGGACACATAGAGCACATACACAAAGCTTTAAAGCAGTCACACGTGTGCATGATTTTTTTATTTTATTTCTATATCTCAGGCAGCACAAATCAAGTCCCATAAAATACAGATTTCATAGACAGTATAATAACTTGGATCACTAAGTTGTGAATCTCACACACAAACACACTCTCTCTCTCACACACACACACACACACACACACACACACACATGCATTCCCACTCTATCGCCTCACCTCTGTAGCACATAGTTATCCACAGCAGCTCCAGCACCTGACCCCCGAACTCACACACATCCATTCCCAGCATGCTGCCTCTCCGTGGGGCTGCTCTCTGTTCGACGCCGGCTGAAGAAGAACCAGGGACCCTCCTCCACAGGTAGTAACAAAGTAGTAGAGTGGATTAAACAGGAAAGCATCCACCAAAAAAAAAAAAAAGTCTCAAATTGGGAAGAAAGAAAATAGGAAGGGGAGGGGGAGGGGGGTCAGGCGAGCATCTCCTCCCTAGAGGGGATTATTTATTTATTTTTTATTTGTATTTTTTTTAAGAAAAGGCAGGGGTTGGAAGGGGAAGAGGAGAAGGACTGCTGTGAGAGAGATGGAGGCAGAGAGAGAGAGAGAGAGAGGTAGGGAGGGTATCCTTGGGTGTGGGTGTGGATGAGATGTGTGTGAGGTAGACAGAGAGAGAGAGAGAGAGAGAGAGAGAGAGAGAGAGAGAGAGAGAGAGAGAGAGAGAGAGAGAGAGAGGGAGAGAGGGAGAGAGAGAGAGAGAGAGAGAGAGAGAGAGAGAGAGAGAGAGAGAGAGAGAGAGAGAGAGAGAGAGAGAGAGGGAGAGAGGGAGAGAGAGAGAGAGAGAGAGAGAGAGAGAGAGGGAGAGAGGGAGAGAGGGAGAGGGAGAGAGAGAGAGAGAGAGAGAGAGAGAGAGAGAGAGAGAGAGAGAGAGAGAGAGAGAGAGAGAGAGAGAAGGAGGAGGAGGAGGAGGTAGGAAGCGATAACCAGCAGTAGCAGCAGACACCAGCCGGCTTTCTACACCCCCCTCTCCCTCCTTGTTTTTCTTTTTTTTAAAGTACAGCTCCCAAAAAGCAGGAAATCTACAATGCTAGCTGTCAGTTGTGTGTGGATGCTAACGTGCTAGCCGGTAGATCTGCGGCAGCCAGTGGGAGTCTGTGTGTGTGTGTATGTGTGTGTGTGTGTGTGTGTGTGTGTGTGTGTGTGTGTGTGTGTGCCTCTCAGGGTGCAGACTCTGGCTATCGATTCGCAGACGAGCCCTGCCTGGACCCCTCCCCTCTCCTCTCCTCCTCTCCTCTCCCCACCCCTCCCCGTGCCTCTGTCATCAGCCCAGAGACTGCAATGAGCTCATCCTTTACCCCCCCCCTCCCATTTTCTCTCCCTTTCTATCCCCTCCCCTCTTTCTCTACACCTCATTCCTTCTCACGCACCTCCAACTCTTTCATTTTTTTCTCCCTCCTCTCCATTTTTCCTCACTTTTACCAATCCTCCTGTGTCCACTCTCTCCCTCCACCTATTCATCACAGTGTCACGCCATCTCTCTGTGCCTCTATTTACCCCCCCCACCACCACCGACACCACCCACCAGCCCCCTACCCCTCTGTCTTCATCTTTTTCTTTATCTCTCTGTCTTTGAGTGACCACACCCTGTCAGCAGTACGCTTCAGTCATGCCTCTGACTGTTTTCCTCTCATCTTTTTATCTTCCTCTTCACCACAAACAATGCTCCCTCTTTTCTTTCACTTCTCTGTTTGTGCTTTCCTCTCTTCTCTTCTGATCGGATCTTCCCTGAAGGATAGAAAAAGGCTGTAGTACTGTAGAATACAAAAGGGCTTGTTTCTCCCTTATGAAAACACACACTCATTCACACACATCCCTTGTTAATCTGTCATTCACAGCTTGTCCGATTGTCATGTAACCTGTTAGAGGAGACAACTCTCTCACTTTTCCCAGACTCTTCATAAACTGTATCTGATGTTTCCTACTTGATCTGATGAAAATAATGTCCAATATTCTACAAAATTACAAGGAACTGACAGAAATCTGGATGTGTTTTGATGCAACTTGAAAAAGAATCAACGAATAATTGTACATTAATGGAAATAAATACATTTCTGAGAAAAAAAATCCTACAAACAGTCCCATTTTTTTTGTTAATGAGCCATAAAAAAGCCGTCTACGGATGGAAAATGATGAATATCTTTTCCATTTATTCTAGTAATACATTTGAATAATTCCGTTAAAATGCAGTTTTTCCTTTTCTTTCACTTTTCCCCCCCGACTCTTCACAAACTATATCTGGTGTTTCCTACTTGATCTGATAAAAATAACCTGCAATATTCCACAAAATTACAAGGAACAGACAGTAATCTGGTTGTGTTTTGATGCAACTTGAATAAGAATCAACAAAGTAATAATCGTACATTAATGGAAATAAATACATTTCAGGAAAAAAAATCCCACAAACAGGCCCAATTTTTGTTAGAGACCCACAAAAAAACTCATCTACAGATCTATAATCAATATCTTTTCCCTTTATTCTAGCAATACATTTGAATAATTCAGAAAAGGACAGTTTCTCAGGTTTTATTTGGACGTTCAGAAGCTCTGAAAAACAATCACCTTCTGCAACACTAATTCACCAACAAAACCCATGGAGTTCCAGTAATGATTTCTTTTCAAAGTCCCAGAAAAAAATATTTAACCACCTTAGTTTTCTTCAATTTCTTGTTCATTTTAATGTCCAGTACAACCAAAGGTACATTTGTTTGGATAAATATAATGATAACAACAAAAATAGGTCATAAGAGTTGTATTTAAGAGTTGCTATCTATCCATTTTCCATGTTTTCTTGATAATAACCAAAATCACTTACAGGAAGTACTGTACTCAATATAACTATATTGAACTATATAACTATATCTACTGACAAAAACAGTGTAATCAGGCATTCTATGTATTTGTTTCTGTCTATTTTATTGACATGATACAGTTCTTGATTGTGTAATTATTGTTTTTGAGTACTTTTTTGGTAACACTTTATAATACCTACACACAATTCACTATGTATTAACCATTTATTACCCATTTATAAATGGGTTGTTCATTATGTAATAACCATTTGTTACCTATTTGCTAATGTCTTGTAAATGTTCATATTAGTGTAAATGTAAAATTAGATTATTTTTAAACCAACAGGTGCAGTGTTTGTGTATCTGCTTTACAGGTAAACAAAGAAACAGTTGTAAACACTGCACCTGTTGGTTAAAAATAATCAAATTTTACATTTACCCTAGTATGAACCTTTACAAGATATTAACAAATAGGTAACAAATGGTTAATACATAATGAAAAACCATTTATAAATGGGTAATAAATAGTTAATATAGAGTGAATTGTGTGTAGGTATTATAAAGTGTTACCACCTTTTTTCATGACCGTATGTGAATCAACATGATTTGAAAAATAAATATTAAATAATACCCAATTTTCAGTGAAAAATACAAAATGTAAAAGGTGACATTCTGTGATATGGTGACACATTTCATACGAAAGGTTAAATGTGGAGAGAAGAGAAACCTTAAGACTAGCACAGCACATGATTTTATTAGTGAAATGTTCCATGTTTGATAAATGAGGGATGGATTATTAGTTTACTGTTGTCCTCCACTGCACTCGTGTAAGGCCTTTATATGGGTCAATACTGGTGATTCACTGAATAATACATTACAGAAATGGTTCACTAGGTGGAAAGTAACTGCACAAATACAGTATTCTATGGATGATTTCAGATGCTGGTATTTATTTGTAATTTTTACTTTTTGTGTAATATTTGTGCTTTTTATTTTCTGCTCCATTACATTTATTTTAAAACATTTATTTTTTACTTTTATACTATATTGTCATGTGTCTTCACAACATTAAAACTGTAATGGAAACATATAGGAAAAAATAATGGCTTTGGTGCATATTACACATGTCAAATGTACCAAAGTAATCAAATTATTTTCTTTTATTATTTTTTTTTATACACTGGTTCAGTACTTTAATCAAGTGACATAAGTGATGTAAAGGTAATGCAGTGGAAAAGTGACATAACATTTGTTATATCAGCTGCTGACCCTGAAAACTCATTTACTTAGAAGTGAAATTAACATTCATTATTTCCAGTATAATTATGTTTTTTTAATGGTTAATAGTCACCTCATTATATCAATATAACAGTTGGTTTTGCACTTTGACTCATATACTTTTCATACAATTTTTTTCATACATTTCAGAGCATGTACTTTTTACTACATCTGTATTTTGTAAAGAAAGCAGATATTTTTTTTTTACCAACTCTGTTCTTTTGTGCAGCAAGATAAGGAAATATTCTTATCATACTCATTCTACACTATGTGTAGTATTTGTATATTTCACTCCATTATCTCTGTAAATAGACCCAGTGTATAAAACATTTTTTGTTTTAATTCAGATACAGGGTGAAAATCTAGTTCAGTTCAGTGTGAGTTCAGCCAATATGAGCTCAGCTGTTAATGTGAAGCAGAGCTGGAGGATATATTTGTTACATAACCAGTGAGACTTGTGTAATGATATAATGATGAGACAAGATAATAGTCAAGACAGCACATTTGTTTTTGTACATTTTGTACATTTACTGCAGACATTTACACCTGTAGGTCATTATTTCAGGATGAAAACATTGCTGTACTATATATATTTTATGTCTTAAAGGTGTCATTCTGCTGAAAACCACTTTTCCACGCTCCTTTTGGAATCTGTTGGGTCACTCTGAGGTACAAACACATGCTGCCTTTGACAGTGGTTTGTCACCTCCACTGGCTGCATACTGCATTCACAGAAAACAACAAGAGGAACGAGGGACCTAGAAAAAGCCGGTTCATCTGACGTTAGATGGACTCCAGCGTCACCCACGTGGAGTTAAGCCCATCCCCCATTGCAGCAAATCTGAAGTAGCATTAGCATTAGCATCTACAAGAGAAGATGGTGCCACAGTAGCTGCTGCACAAACTGGAAAAAAAAATGGCGGATCAAACTGGTTCATGTGCTCACTGTGGAAATAAAGCCTAGTTTTTTTCCTGCACGTTTTCAGAACAAGCGACAGCATGAAACCTAGCTGGATGATACTGTGGTAAAGGTAAACACACACACAGAGTGAAAGGGGAGGGGGAGTGTTCCTTTACGCATTCTGAACCAATCAGAGGTGCCTCATTACCATGTCATGGACATGTATGAGGAAGTATCGTAAATTCTGTTGTTCGACCTCAAGTCATTTTTCTACCGAGAAAAAACAGCTGGAAACAAAACAATCCGGATGTTTTTTTTTAAATCGAACCAACACACAATGTATTCAATAACAATGGAGAACACAGTAATATTAATGAAATAACCATGGAATGACATTTTTAATTATTCTTTAGAGCAACTTGAAGTGAACATTGTTCTGTGTTTAGAAAGTTACATAAATGAAAATGCAGATTGTGCTAAAATGTTCACTCACTTTTGCAATAATTTAACTCAGGTCTCAGGGTCGCATCTCTGCTTTTTACAGATGATGTGATCAGCTGTGACCTCCAGTTTGCAGTGCCAAGTGTGAATCAGCTGGGATGAAGTCTGAGGCCATGGTTGGAGGAGGGTGGAGTGCTGCCTCAAGTGGAGGAGGTTAAGTATCTTGGGGTCTTGCTCACGAGTGAATGCAAAACACTTGATGAATTTTGGTTTACAATGTTCAAAAAGGTATGTCGTCATGAACGCTTGGCCACCAAAAGCCAGTGGAACCTTCTGGTTAAACCCAAAATTTCAGAAGGATTGTGAGGCACCACTTTCACAGTCCATATTCATACTAAAAATTAGGATCAAATAAGTTTTGGCCCTTCAGCTCCAGAACGATAGATGGGCAGGTGCATTGGTGCAGTGTTGGTAATCTGGTCTGGAGATAAGCCGAAAGATAAAGCTCTCAGTTTACCAGTGGAGCTACATTCTAACCCTCACTTATGATCATGAGCTGTGGGTAATCCCCAAAAGGACAAGACTGAAGGTCCAACCAATGGAAATGAGCTTCACCCAGAGGTTGTCTGGCTTTTCCCTTAGAAATATTATAACAAGTTCAGTTGACCAGGAGGGGCTCAGAGTATAACCACCAGCATAACCACAACAAACCCCCCCCCACCCATCACATTTTACCCGATTTGCCCAATCTCATTATCATTGTGAAAACACATTTTTGGTGACTGTGACCTTTGACCTTTATTCACCAAAATTGAATGGGATCTATTCTGCAACACCTCACACCTTTCCTGACAATTTCAATGAAATCGGTCCAGTAGTCTTTGCATAAACCTGCTTACAAACAAACAAACAAACAAACAAACAAACAAACAGACAGACAGACAGACAGACAAACAGACATTTACCCCTCTCCCTTTCGGGGGACGGGGTAAATATGAACTTCTGTTGTTGACACATCAGAATTTATTGACAAAAACATTTGCACATTTATTCTACACACAAAAAATTAAACACCACCTCATGACAACAGAAAACCTTTTTTTTGTGTAGTTTTTAAACACATTAATGGAAACGCATCAAGCATTCAAAACATTCAAAACATTCAAGGACACTGTGCACAGTCTCAAAGTGAAGTCATCCATAAAACAGGTTTTTTTTGTTTTTTTTTAATTCAGAGAAGATTTCACATTTTTCCACCCATTCTTTTTTGTATTCTGCACTTGATTTTGCAAGGTCATACTGTGCAAACATTGTCTCTCTCTATCTCTTTAATCCAGCTTTAAGGAGACACACAGTCACATAACAATTAAATGATGACTTAACAGAGGTTATTTAAACAGATGCTTACATGGCCCAGTACAGACACTGTTCATTTAACAGTGTAAAGGTGTTTCTACCATTTCAGAGATTTGTTCATATATGATTTTTTTTTTTTTTTTTTATTGTCTCAGTTGTTGAAATTGTTCCATCCATCAAATAATGCCCTCAAAGCAGTAAAAATCTTGAGGCACCACTGTATGAATCCATCATTGTAAAATAGTTAAAGACTGTAAAGTCTAAATGAATATGGCTGTCCTGCCCGACCAGTCACCCCTGTCAGTGTCAGCGGTGGATCTTTTGCCTGTCTGTCCTAAAGCAAGCAGTGCTATAAACCCATTATATTTATATTGCTTTATGGAAATATAAATCAGCCGCAGCATTGGTCCCCAGTGGGGTGACTGGCATCTATAAAATGTGTGCTTGAACATGTTCGCCTTGGATGGTGTCATAAAATGTGTCTGGGTATAAAAAGTCCCCCAAGGGTTCAGCCATGCATATGCACTTTTTTTTTTTTTGGCTTGAAAAACTGATAAAATGCACAGCAAGCACCTGTCACAGTAAAACCTGCTGAGGTGTATTATCCTCATAACATGAAGGTAATGAGTCAAACCTCAATGGAACTCCTCTGTTTAGGAGAATACAGGCTTAGTACAATAGGTAATGTTTTATACTATACTGTAGCTGGGAGATATGTGATATGTTACAGTGATAGAAATATTCAGCTATGTTGATATTCATAATTATTGCGATACATGTCAAATTATTATTATTATTTCAGTCATGTTTGAAGGCAAATTTGGGGTTTTGAATAAAGGTGTTTCATATGTTGCAAATCAGAGGTGTGCTCAGTCCCTTTAGAGCAGGGGTGTCAAAGTCATTTCAGTTCAGGGGCCACATTAAACTAAGTTTGATCTGCAGAGGGCCGAACCAGTGATATAATAATATAATAATATAGCAATAATGTCAACTGCAAATGGTCCTCCATGTTTTAAAGCAAAAAAAGTAAAGTTATGTGATGAAAATGTTTACAGCCTTTTAAAACAATGTGAATAACATGAATAAACTGAAGTTTGTTAAGAAAACTATGCACAGTTTTAACAATATTGTGTCTCAGTTTATCATGTACACATATCAATTACAACTTACAGATCACAATAGAGCAACAAATAAATAAAACATTTTATAACAAGCAGAATTTTAGTAAAGTTGCCCTTCAGACATTTAAAAAAATTTCATATTTGTTCAGGTTACTTGTATTTTTGTGAAATGATCATTTTAGTGTCAATAGAATAAAATTACATTAACATTTTTACATCTACAAAGCAAAACATTTGAAATTGTGAGTATTTATAC
Source organism: Siphamia tubifer (assembly GCA_020466265.1). NCBI lineage: Eukaryota > Metazoa > Chordata > Actinopteri > Kurtiformes > Apogonidae > Siphamia > Siphamia tubifer. The sequence continues at coordinate 16,987,203 of CM035790.1, forward strand.
TTTATTATGAGAGCATTCTACTGATCTGACCCATTTGAGATTAAATTGGTCTGTGTGTGGAACCTGAACTAAAATTATTTATATCTTCAGTGTCAATTTTTCATTTTACAAATTCATCCCAGGGGCCAGACTGGACCCTGAAGAGGGCCAAATTTGGCCCCCGGGCCCCATATTTGACACCTCTGCTTTTAAGAATAAATGAAAAAACTTTTCTAATGGGTGCTCTTTGGTTCAAGGTGAATATTGTCCAGTTAGTTGAAAAGAAAAAAAAAAAAGCATGTTTTTCACCAAAGCACTAAAATATTGTTAAAAATATCTTTATTCAAAATAAAAACATACGCCTAAACACGCACACACAAAGTTGCTATTCTTCATGTCCTACGTGTACAAGTACTCCAGTTAACTGTTTATAAAATACTTGTCAGAAGTCATTTAAAATAAAAGTGTGGTGATGGTCATTCCAATAAGGCGTCCAAGTGCTGCAGACAACAATCATGTAACATTAACACACCTCAAATTGAATTCCCAGACTGATATCACATGGATTTGCAAGTGTAATCTGCATTGATTTGGCAAGTTATTCCATTAAGCTGCGGGTACATGAGCTGTGGTAATTGCTTCCTCAAACACACACACACACACACACAGATACTGTATGCAAGCTATACACTAAGGCAGAGGGGAGGCAGTGTTTAAATGGTTTTCCCACAGCACATTGGGTGGGCAGCATTTATCTCTGCTTAGTATGGAGAGAAAACCCCAGCTCATTTCCAGATCATTCATCCATAACCGCCTGATTTAGCCGGACAGACAGTGACTGAATGGCCCAGACACTAATATACGAAGGGAATGAATAATAATTTGAAGTGGTAAACGTAGTCATTGTGTGACAACAGATGAACAAACACAAAGAAATACATTTGTCACACAATGACTGAAGTTGCTATGGAGGTAATCTGTGCTGTTAATCTAGCTCTTAAGGAGACAAAGGAATCAGGTGATCTGTGAAATATATTACACTTCATTTATTAAAAGCAGAGGAGTGACTTCTTGAGGTTGTAATAGAAGTCAAAGAGCAGTAGTACTGCTGTATTTATATGGAAATTGACAAATATTGCAAAAAACGTTGATTTCACTGCTCTACAATTTAGCTTTAGAAAGTATCTGCTTCAGACATTAAATGTGTTAAATATTACATACTTTAATAAGATGATTCAGAAAACAAATGACAAAAGTGATGGTTAGCTCATGCTTTTAATATACAGGCATCCTCAAAATTATTCATACCCCTTCCATTTTTTGTTTTTGTGATAAAAAAGAATGAGATTCATCCAGTTTCTTTCTGATCTGTATGTGAAACACAAGTGAAGGAAAAACAACACATGATAGAAAACAAGTTTAATACCCCTGGTTTAGAAGATTTTACTTTTTGTTTTACAGTTATTTATTTTCAGTACACTGCAGAAGTTTGTATAACCACCATTTATATGCCACAGAGGTGTGAAAAAATACTGATTCAACTCCTTTACTGAAGTAAAAGTATATATATATATATATATATATATATATAACCATGGATGAAATACTTATTTAACCAGGAAAGATCAGAAGAGTTTCAAAAGTATCCAAAAATAAAGCCTTTAAAAGTGAATTACTGTGTAGAAAATTAAAATGCATTTGATTGGGTCAGTTACTTAATTTTGTGGGTATGGACAGGAAATCTAGGAAAAATGAGGGGGCAAAAAAAATTACAATTGAGATTAAAAAAAAAGTCATCATTATGAGATTTTAAAAGTCATAAATATGAGATAAACATGCATAATTATGATAAAAAAAAATCGAAATTGTGAGGTTAAAAAAAATCTAAATGATGTGATAGTCATAAATATGTGATAAGAAGTGCATGATTATGAGAAAAACAGCTGAAATTATGAGATAAAATGGCAAAATTGATATAAGAAGTCATAATTGTGAGATAGAAAGTCATAATTTCGCTGTGATTTTCCCTCTGAAGTGTTTTAGCATTTTAACATTCTGTCTAATTTGAAAAAAGAGAATATTCCGTCAATGTAAGGAGTATAAATTTGAGATGTGTAAAAATGTAGGCAGTAAAAGTTGCAAGAAAAATAAATAATCAAGTAAACTACAGCTGCCTAAAAAATTTACTTACAATATTGAAGTACTTTTACTTAGTTACTTTTCACCTCTGATATGTCATGACTTTTACAGAGAAGTTTCCTAATCCACTGCTTTTATGTTTTAACACAGATGTAGTATTAATACCCCACAGTTTGTATCTATTTCATAGAAATTCAACTGCAGTTTGTACAAAACCAAGTGGCGCCATCAGGCCCCAGCTCAGGTCTTTTTTCAGCAGGTCATTTAGGCATATTTTAGGCCGTCTCCTGATACACAGTGCACGCCGACACTGAATGGATTTTCTATTTTTGCCGTTTTGCAACAATAGCTGCTGAGGCTGGTCTGTGCATAAGATGAGGTTTCAGATAAAAATGAGCTTCCTGTTCCTGCAACTTTAACTAAATTTGGTTCAAGGTATATAGGTGTGGAATTTATCAGGGTTGAATGTTTAACTTTCATGTCTTCAATATGAGTAACTATTGCTGCAGTTATTTTTTAACCAGGTAAATGTTGAGATTGTTATATGGCAGTTACTGTACATGGCAATTTATTTTTTTTGGAGAATGTAAGAAACAGATCATTTTTATTTGGACATTTTCTGACATCTAGTGGAGACTGAGAGAAAATACAAAGGTTAAACTACTGATTTATGTTGTATATTAGTAAATGGTAATGCAGCACAGGTAGTCTTTAAAAAAAAAAAAAAAAAGGGAACCATGTTTCCAATCATGTATATGAAAACATATGTGAAAATTTTCAAACAGAAATAGATTCATGATTGGTTTATACTAAAGGTAGAACAAGAGCATATTCATTTCATTATTTCCATTTAAACATAAGAGCTTGATAGATTATATTTTTTTACCCCATTCCCCCATTGTTCATTTTTGTTTGTCCTATCTATTTGTCCATTACCAATTACCAATTACCATCACATTTTCATTAAAGGTGTGAGGTGGTCCAGAATAAATCCTATTAAATTTTGGTGAATGCAAGTCAAAGGTCAAAGTCACCAAAAATGTGTTTTTTGGAATGATAAACTATGGACTAAAGCAGGTATTTCCTCTTCATTCCTGTATTCTCAGTATATAGCTTGTTTTTGCTCTCACTGTTGATGTGCATTGACATCAGAACGTTGAAGGACATATTTGAAGACTCGAGGTCAAAGGTCAAGTTCACACTAGAAGCTTAAAAAAAACAAGAATTTTGAATATAACATTTGAAGTATTCATCTTACAGACTTCCAAAGGACATCAAAATTCTAGTCTTTCAATTCAAGAGGTCAGGGGTCACTTGATCAGTACCTAAAAACTGAAGTGAACTATGAATGGAAAAACAAGTGGAGATAAAGACATAGTTGCTATCATTGACAGGTAAGAAACCTGGCACTGGCTTCAAAATAGCATCATGACCTTTGACCTTGAAAGATCAAACCCATGGGGAGCTTAAGTCTCCGCCCCTTCCAGGAGGCTCATGGGGCCTGAGATCAGAAAATGTTAAAATCATATCTGGTTTGTCATGTGCCCTGAATCACACACATGTTGTACCTCATATTAAATGATAATCATTGATGTGTGTCTCAACCACTTCTGTTAACCAACGGCTTATTCATTTGGGAATAAAACCTGTTTAATAATTTGGACTACACGCCTGGCGCCCATGTGGCGTCACCACAGACTCCACACCACAGCTGAGCGGAGTGTGACATCATATACGCAACACATTGTAGTCTCTTACTAAGCCCACATAAAACCCAGAGGTGTTAAAAGTACTCGCATTCTGTACTTAAGTAGAAGTACAGCTACTTATGTGAAAAAATACTCTGGTAAAAGTAGAAGCACTGATTCAACTTGTCTACTTAAGTAAAAGTAAAAAAGTACAATTTCTCAATTGTAATAAAGTACAAAAGTAAAAAAAAATTTTTTTGCCATGAATACAAAAATAATTATTTAACCAGATTTTTTTAAGTTTTAAAAGCATAAAAATGAAACCCTTTAAAAATGAGTTACTGTGTTGAAATTGTGTTTGATCAGGTCACAGTTACACAGTTTTGTGAGTAAAGGCAGGAAATTTAGGAAAAAAAAGTCACAATTCAGATTAAAAAGTCATGAGATTTTAAAAAAATTTATGAAGACGAAATTTTAAAAAACACATAATTGCAACATAAAATATTAAAATTGTGAAACTAAGTCTAAATTGTGAAATAAAAAGTCAAAATTATGAGATAATACTCATATAATTATCATATATGAAGTCAGTTTCTCCCACTGAAGTGACAAATTTTTGTACAGTCACATCTGTTAAGTTTGAAAAAGTAATAAGTCTATTCTGAGAATGTAAATAGTATAAAGTACAGATGTTTATGTAAAAATGTAGGGAGTAAAAGTAAAAAGTTGACAGAAAAATAAATACTCAAGTGAAGTACAGATACCTAGAAAAATGTGCTTAAGTACAGTAATGAAATACTTTTACTTAATTATTTTCCACCTCTGATAAAACCTAACGTCACATTTACTTCCCATTAAAAACAGGTGGTCTGTCTATGCCACATCAAATATTTCTTATTACAGTAACTGTTATCGTGTGACTTTCAGAGCACGTGTCAAACAGAATCACAATTTAGCTTGACTTGCTCCATTCACTCCATTCAATTTTTTGCGAGCTAAGCAGCCATGGACCGGGAGTAGAAGGGCGTGACTTAGCCCCCCCATAGTTTTGTGTGGGGTGGAGTTTGTTGTGACTGGCACCACGTGTTTTCTTCTGGGTTTGTCTATTTGTAAGATAATTTTCAGGAAATGTTAAAACTGGCACAAGGAAAAAAATTATAAAATGTTGGTGGTGATCAATCACTGACTAGATTCAGGAATATTTTAAACAATTCTTTATCATTACAAGATATGGCCAGTGTCCCCGTCTGCCCCTCCCTCTCCATTCATCCTGACATCAGACTCCCCCTGTTGTTCAACGTATCACATTCAGCCCTATATTTAAGCTGTGGTCCTGCAGCCGTGCCCTATGTACATTACGCTAGAATTAAACGAAAGCACATCTTTTCTAACAATATTTTAACTTTATTAATTCACAAAATGTTTTTTTCCAGTGGTTATAAAATAGAGCATACTATTTAAACATCTAAGATGATACAACAAAAAGACCACACACAAAAAAAGACAAATTAAATGTAAAAACAATGAATTGCACAAAGAAAAGAGACAGTCTTGAAGAAATATTAGATGTACAATTTGACAGTATCAAATAACTAAATGGATTTGAGTGTCAGTGGTTTGTACCGTTGTCTGACTGGATTACTTCAGGATAAATAAGTGGATTAGATCAGATGTGTACTTTATAGTCACACATTCCATTCCATTCCATTCCTGGGGCCATTTCTCAGTCATGTTCAGTAGTAAGTCCAAGTGTAAAGTTGGGTTCATACTTCATATGGGCACAGCAGTATAAACACCTGCAATAAATACACCTTAAACTGCAGGTAGGACGAGGAAGGATCATAATCTCTTAACAAAATGAGTCAACCCAGTCATTAACTGATGAAAAAAGTGTTAAATTATGGGATGTGAAACCCAAACTCAAGACCACACTTAAATTACAATCAGCATCCAGCACCAACAATAAATAAAAATCCTTCTTTCAGTGCAAAATTTGACAAAAACGGACCATACGTGTGTTAACACTGCCAAAGAATGTCTGAAATTAACCAGAATTTGAAAGTAATCTTTTAAAAAGCATTTTTTTCTCCCCAGGTATGTATCTAAAAACACACATTTTAACACTTCATGTTATGTTTCTGATTTATATTTGGAGCCAAGTTGGATTAATTAAAGGATCCTAAAAATTCAGAATTTGAGTATGTCAGTGAAATGTAATGGACTTTATAGAATACGGCAAGTATTTCTTATTTTGCCCTTTGCTACAGTATACTTTGACTGCTTTGCTGCCAAATAAATCAGTAACAAGTTTGACTGCGAATGGATAAGGGGCAGGTTTATCTATTATTATTTGTTTTGGTGAAGGATCCACACCTGGAGTTGGAGTGTACACCGTGTTGGTTTCCATGGTGCCCATTCTCGCAGTAGAAGTCATGGGTTTCTTGTATCTTGATCATGTCCTTTTGGGGTGCATAGCTGGTGATAAACAGCTTCTGAGGCATCAGGTGAACACATACTATTGTTCATAAGTGTATACACTATGTCTGGGCCAGCTGAAGCTCCTCCAGGCCGTGTTTGCCCAGGTGATATCTGGCCAAATCCTTTCTGGTCACAAGTCCGATCACCTGCACAGGACCACATATTAATGATATCAGCACAAACATCAACTGCTACAATAGTACAGCTGATATTACTATCTGTCAACATCAAACACAGGTACATGTGGGTTAATGGTCCTGATGGTACCCCTGACCTCAGTACAGATGATGGCCTGGGCTATGTTCCAATACCCATACTTATCGTACCTAGTTTGGGTACGCAGGGCGTTCACATTACGACTTTGGTTACAAAGATGTGAACTTAAAGTACCCAGATATGAACTCATAACAGTCAATTTTCTGAGTGTGGAATCACACTCAACAGCTGCTATGTAGCAGAAGAGGTGGAGCGTGACAGGAATCAACTGTGTTCACAAATAGTAAAGATGACAAAATAATCATCAGCCTCTGCACCCATGGAACATTACAAAGGTAAGTTTTGACCCATCTTATACATAATAATAATAATTGTATTTCATATTTTAATCAAGGGGCAAATCAGCACACCAGAAAAGTTTAACTTTTGAGCATTTTTTAACATCCTTTGGCGGGCTTCAGTCGTGATCGTCATTTACGGTAAATGCATTTTACGGTATTGGAATTGGAACAGTACTTACCCGCTGAAATTAATACACTTAGTAAGTATAGAAAGTGTACTCTGTGTAAGTGTACTAATGACTCTATGGATATTGGAACACAGCCCTGGAGCTGGTCCCTGATAAGTGTGCCATGTGCTGATGCTAAATGCTAATGCTAATGTGATCAGGATGGATGAAATGCATAGACCTTATTTCCCTACAAGGAAAATAAAGCCAGGTAACCTTTGACGTTTTTATAATTTTTTCCTCCCCTCTTATTCATTTCATTATGATCCATTCTTTGTTGCCATTATTTTCCTTTCTCCACTGGTTGTTGAACCTGTTACCACTGTATGTTCACACAAGATAAAATAAAATCTCAATAGTGTCATCACTGCTCCGACAATTAATATACCACACAGTAACAGAGGTGATAATATTAAATGTATAAACAACAAATAAGAAAAACACACTTTGACTTTGTCTAAACCAGATAAAGACACCATTATTTTCAATACTCCTTTTTTGCTGGATTATGCACTTTATTGACTGATTTAATGTAATTCTTCATATTTTATGGTTTATGGTTAACCATTGTGTTCTCCATTTTTCACCTCTTCTGTTGTAGATGAAGGAACTGATGAAGATTCACCCAGGGTCAAAATACTTTCATTAATACATTTTTGTGCTTTGGAGTTGGGTTTTTTTCCTTATGGAATCATCTATCATGACTTTATTTCATGGGTAAAAACTTTAAATGTAGGTGAAAAAAAACCCAATAACATTTATGGATAGTAAAAACACATACACAAAAAAACACCACTTACCCTGTTCTCGTCATCTACCACCACTAAGTGTCTGAGTCCCAGTGCTCTGAACAGCTTAAACACACGCGGTAGAGATGTATCCTGCAAAAAATGTAAAAAAAAAAACATTATCCAGATTTCATCAATATTTTAAGCAACACCAGAAAGAAGAACATATTAAATAAAAATTCAACTAACTTATAACAGATTTAAACACTCAAATCCAACCCAATGTTTTACTGAGCACAAAACCACAAGAAACATGAACATAAAACACATGAACATAAAAAAAAAAGTTGGTACAAATAAGCAAAAACAGAAACAAATACAATATATAATCAGTAAAACACAATCAAAATAACATGAGAAATATACACCAAAAGGCTATAATTCTTCAACACATTCACCAAATATGAATAAAAGGAGTAAATAAAAACATCAGTATCAGTATGTATTACCTGAGGTACAGTGTAAGGCGTTGCGTTCATGAACTCTGTGAGGTCCATCATACACTCCCTCTCATCCTGGGAGACATGGATGCTCTGGATCGGGGGAAAGCGTGGGTAGGCGTCTCTGAAGTCCTTGAGCTGGAGTTTCCTCTGAGTCAGTCTGGACCGGGCCAACTCCACAAACACCTGCAGGGGAAAACATTGAGTAACACTGTCTGAATGTTGAAAACTATGATGTAAATCAAGAGACCTTCCCCTCTCTTGTAAAAGTGGCAAATGTGATTGATCACATGACGGATCACACCTTGTGTTTGAGAAGAACAATGAGCTGAGAGCGAAGGATGAGACCGCAGAGTTTTGCCGGCTGCAGAAGAAAAAACAAAGACACCAGGAGGATTAGTGAAATAAAAACTACTGCTATTTATAACTACAGTCAAATTCCTTCCTGGTCTGATTATGATCAAAATACTAAAATGATTGCACATCCTTCTATTTTTATTAATTTATCATACATGTGGATCTAATAAATTATCAAAATGACCTTGCACAGCCTTCTAAAAATTGAGCCAAAAATGTTGTCCCACTAAACACTGAATCTAATACAAGGAAGTAGTAGGTGATTGTAGTGACCTTTTTCACTTCCTTAAAATGTCTCAAAATATGACTGATTTATTTCAGTACATTCATGATTTTAACTTCCTAGAGTAGTCACAAGCATATTTTTTAATTTTTTGTTTTGTTTTTGTTGAATTCAAGGTACATTTTTTGGATTTTCTACATGATAGAGAAATACAAATAATACAATAAAACAAACAGGTGCACTTTATGAAGGAGTAAAAACAGACTTCTACAGAGCAATATTTATGTAATCATTAATATGGAGTGAAATGTTTTTAATGTTTTATAACTCATTCTCCTCATACACTAGTGTAGTTACCCATGTTGTTTTTAGCTTCATAGTCTCTCCACCATTGTTTGAGAGTCCTGGATTCATCTCAAGATGTCTTTATTGTCACTGAGCATTTGCATGTCAGTGAAATTTTCAGTGCAACCCCCGTGCAAAGATAACAAAATGAAACAAGATAAACCAACTGGCATGCAATAAAAACAGAATAAAATAAGATAAAATAAAAAGAAATAAATAAAATGAGATAAATAGAATTATGTGCAAATACGAGAGAAAATATACATGTCTGTATGTGTATATATACGTTGTGCATATGCATATATACACTAAGGTGCGGTTGCGTGGATGACGAAGTGCAGTGTGCAGTGATTCAGTCTATTGTCCTGCAGTGCCGGCGGAAGGGGGGGTGATAGCTTTGACAGCTCTGGGGAAGAAACTATCTTTTAGTCTGTTAGTGGTGGTGCGGATGTTCCTGTACCGCTTTCCTGATGGAAGCGGTACAAACAGTCTGTGGCCTGGGTGGCTGGGGTCCATGGCGATGGCTCTTGCCCTCTTCTTGACCCGGCCTGCATATATTGAGTCCAAGTCAGGGAGGGGGCAGCCCACGATGCCCTGTGCAGTTCTGACCACCCGTGCCAGTTGTTTCCTTTCCTGTGTCGTGCATCTGCCATACCACACGGTCACACTGAGACAAAGGATGCTTTCAATTGTCGCCCTGTAGAAGTTCACGAGCAACCGTGAGGAGAGTCCAGCCCGTTTCAGTTTCCTGAGGAAGAAGAGCCTTTGTTGGGCCTTCTTCACCAGGTGGCAGGTATTCAGGGACCAGGAGAGGTCGGATGTGAGGTGTAGACCCAGGAACTTTATGTTGTCCACACGCTCCACCACTTCTCCGTCCATGAGGAGGGGGGCGTGATCAGTCTTCCTGGACCTCCTGAAGTCCACGACCATCTCCTTGGTCTTCCCTGTGTTCAGCACCAGGTTGTTGGCTGAACACCATTGTGTGAGCTGGTGTACCTCCTCTCTGTAGTGGGTCTCGTTGTTATCTGAGATGAGACCCACTACTGTAGTGTCGTCCGCGAACTTCACAACTGTGTTGGTGGGATGGATGGCAGCACAGTCGTGGGTGAACAGGGTGAAGAGGACCGGGCTGAGCACACAGCCCTGTGGCGTGCCTGTGCTGAGTACCAGAGGGGATGATGTTTTGTTCCCTATTCTCACCACCTGAGACCTGTTGGTGAGAAAGTCCCTGATCCAGTGGCACAGTGACGCAGGCAGACCCACTGCGCGTAGCTTCAGCACCAGCTTGTCTGGGATGATGGTGTTGAAGGCTGAGCTGAAGTCTACAAACAGCATCCTGGCGTAGGTGTTGGGCTGCTGGAGGTGTGTGAGGGCCGTGTGCAGGGTGATGGAGACAGCATCCTCTGTGGACCGATTCCCTCTGTAGGCAAACTGAAGGCTGTCCAGGTCCGAGGGGATGAGGCCTCTGATGTGCCTGAGAAGAATCCGCTCAAAGCACTTCATAATTACAGGGGTCAGAGCAACAGGCCTATAGTCGTTGAGGCAGGTGGGGGATGTCTTCTTGGGTATCGGTATGATGGTGGAGGACTTGAGACACTCTGTACTGTTTCCTTTTATCTGCTTTTTATTGTTGGGGCATTTTGCCAGGTCATCATTGTAAATGAGAAGTTGTTCTCAATTGTTTTTATGTGGTAAAATAAAACTTAAATAAACACAAATGAATGACCAGGGTCTCTGCAAATTTCTGGCAAG